>BQKN01066916.1:104846-132920 GCA_022839385.1 Asparagus kiusianus
ATATATATATGTAATTTATTTTATTAATGCCTATAGAGGCCACCAAAGAATTTGGATCAAAGGTTTTGTTAGTGCTTATCACATTGTACCGGATGGTTAACAATGAACATATTAACTAAATTCTGAGCCCTTAAGCCATATCCATTATAAATACGTGGCTGATATATTTTTTGTGTCCTCAACATATATTTTCAAATGATGATTTTTTATCTTGTTGCTTTAGTTAGTTAGAATTTCTGAGCATGATTTTAAAAGTACTGGGTAGTAAAGTCATATGGGTATTATAATGAATCGGATTATTTACAGGTTTTATATAATTTTTTTGCTGATTTTCTTGTGTAGACTTTTCTTTGTTATAGGTTTCATATGAGTTTGCTATATTGTTTGATTGAATTCTATGAACTTTCTTTTAGTAAGATTACCATCCACAATGGTCACAAATAAATTAATCTTTTGTGGGAGGAAATCTTACTAGTTATTATATATATATTTTTATACAAATTTCAAAATCAGCCAAATACAAGAAAGTGGGGAAAATCTTATCAACCAATAGTTTTCTCATATATTAGACATCAACGAAATGAAAAAAAGTATGTAAATTGGTTTCTCACAAATTTTATGTGTATACCTAACACTAAAAACTAGTTTCATGAAAAACTTGATGGAAACAAGATGCAAAGCTAGAGGGGGGTATAAAATTTTCGGTTAGACACATAATATGCAGCAGAAAATAAAAAATAAGACACTAAGAGTAACGAACATAGGAACACATGAGATTTTTATAGTGGTTCGGATCAAAATCTTACGTCTACTCTTCTTTCTTGTGAAGGGTCTTCTTCACTATGACTGAAGTTATAGGACCTTGGAATCTACCTGAAACTAGTCGAGATACTCAACTCCTCACAATGACCAGAAGAAAGCTAGCCCTAACTAGTCACTCTCAATTATCTTTGCTTGAGAATGCCAACCCTCAATTACTCCGGCTTGAGTATGCCATCAAACTAGCAAGTTTGAAATACATGACCAACCTTAAAAATAATTAAAGGGCAATTGAAAAAATCTTACGTCCCTTTTAACAAACTACCCATTCAAATCAATTACGTTGAAGGTCTATAAAGAAGTGGTGTTGAAGTCAAACACAAAGGACACTCATTCTCGCTGAAACAATCTCTAGATATTAAGCGCAATGAGAAATAGTTGAACAGGGCTTAGGAAATCAAATTCTTACTCAAACTCTCGCGAATCCTAGAATTTGATCTCTCAAACTTATGCAAATCTCCTCTCTATCTTTCTTGTTGTTAATCGCTTCTCCAATCCCTATTTAAATAGATTATTATTGCACTGGAAAGAAGTCCTCTAATCAATGTTAAAATAGAGATCAATTCTGTGATCAAACAGTTGAGATTAAGTTTAAAAATCTGCCAAAACTCGTCCAAAAAATCGATGGTTAAATGCAAGCATCGATGGTTGATACTGATCATCAATTATTCCATGTAGTCTATTGATTATGCAAATTTTGGTTTCTGAAATTCAAAGATTAGTTATTATAGTCCATTGATGGTTGACTATAATTTATCGATAGTTTGATTTCTTATTTCTTAAAAATGTAGATTGTTGACTGTAGTCCATCGAAGACCTGTGGACCATCGATGGTTGCCTCGTGACCATCGATGGTTAAAGGGTGCAATCAACTATCCATGTTGATTTTTGCATTGTTTTTGAGTCACAGCTTGTTCATACATGTTTATTCCTCGAGTATATCATCTCACAAACTTACTAGTACTAAATGAGAGTTTGTTATTGATCAAACAAGAGTTATTACAAGAGCAATGTTCTTCCCAAACAAAGTTCTAACAAAACATTGTAAAACCTAATAAGTGGGTTTTTCACACGGAATGTGCTTTCCCAACAAAATGGGAAACTAACTTAACAGCCCTTTAGAGTATACACAAATAAAGATAGATAGATAGGAATAACTTCAAAACCAAATCTCCAACTGTCTAAGTAAGGAGATAAATTTTCACTAGATTTGGAAACAGCGAAATCATATCTTTAATGGATGATTCAGTGCTTCTATAGAAATTATCAGTGCAGAATCTGGTTCACATATTTTGATAATTATTATATTAATAATATATTAGCATACTATCGAATTGATATATTAGAGAAATATTTTCTATAAGAATATTATTAGAGATAATAAGAATAGGTTGAGAAATAAGAGAAAATGTTGACCATATATTTGTTAGACCCTAGGTGGGATGATTAGGGCCTTATGCTAGCAAGTATGAAATACAACAAAATATATAAGCTAGGATAAGCAATATGAACAATGAGATATTGTTAGCCCTTATGTTTTGCTGATGTTTTACAATCACCATTATCGATACTAATTACTTATTGAGTGCAAATGTAGTGAATTCATATATCAAGCATGTTAGTGCCACAAATGGAGGATTGGAAGGAATATGCGCTACAACGATGATATCCAAAGGAGGAGGAGACATAGTGATGAAGCAACGTTATTTCAAGAACACCAAATTCAAATTAGAAGCTTTATCCAAACTCTAGCGATATCAAGACTCAAGGATTATATTCTCATGAGGATATTAACTAGGTTTTTTCTCTCTAGTGCTAAAATGTAAGCAAATAGTTTAGATTTCGTCTGAAGCTATTGGGATATCAACACACACGCTTTCATACTTATAGTTTTGATCGCATTTCACAAAATACTATTTTTTCTAAATATGAGGACCTATTTGCAAAATTCTTTTTCCAAACAGTTTGTTTTTAGTATTAAAAATATTTTACAAAGTTTCGTAATTTTCAGAGGTCAAATAAATATTTTATAAATATTTTAAACTGAGTCAAAACATGTATTTTGAGTGTATCAGTTTGCGGTCGACCGCCACGGTCGACCGCGCCTAAGCTCACTCGTCAGTGGGCAGTAGAAACTTTTACGGTCGACAGCCGCGGTCAACCGTGAGCAAAAAATTTCCCACGGTCGACCGCCACGGTCGATCGCGAAAGTCTCTGGACTTTCAGTAAGTTTATGACCTGTCTCGCGGTCGACCGCGAAAATCCACGGTCGACCGCCGATTTGTTTAACGTTAATATTAGTACTTTTTCAGCGCCGCTCAGTAAAGATTTCAGTGATGATTGTTTCTAGATTTTTGAGGATTAAGGGTATGGGTTTAAATAGCTGGTTTCTTCTATTTAGACTCAACCTCTTCTTCTTCCTCAGAGTCCCCAGCTCTTTCAAAATATTCTGAGAACTGTTTTTCACAGAGCTTAAATTTCAAACCTGTTTTCTGAGCTTTTGTGTTTCACACACATCCCAGCTTCAGTGTGATCTTCTCTTTCCCATAGGGACATTGTAAAGAGAGGGTTATTACACCATTTCTACTGTTTTGAGAGCTTGATCTTATGTAGATCAATTGTGTGGGAGTGTGATCTAGTGAGATCAATCGTGTAGTGTGAGATTGTGAGGTGATCGCTGTGTAGACAAAGTTTCGGTTTCCAAACCGGGTTGTGTAGTGGATTTCTCCTCGAGAGTGGGGAGCGGGGACGTAGGTCAGCGGACCGAACCTCGTTAACACATCGCGCGTCACAGGATAACGATTTCTAACCTTATCTCCACTATTTTGATTGCATTTGGATATTGTGTCTTGCTTGTCTTAATTTTATTGCATAATTATAGCCTCTTGATCCTAATCACCCCCCTCTAGGGTCAAAAATTAGTATCAGAGCTTGGTCTCTATATTAGTTTTTGGTTTAACCGCCTTAGAGAAAAGATCATATGGAGGCTTCTTTGAATATGCATATGCTTGAGGGACAATCCACCTCTAGACCCCCGCTTTTCACTGTTAGTGCCTATTAGAAAGCTAGAATAAGAATTTATCTATGTTGCTTTGACCTAGACATAATGGACATCATTGATAAGAAGTATGGTGAAAAAGCTAAAGTTAGTGCTATGACCGATGAAGAAAGGCACCAAGCCATCTAAGGTCATGAACACCTTAATTTGTGGTCTTTCCCCTAATGAATACAATAGAGTTTTCATGTGTGCAACCGTATACGAAATTTGGGTAAAAATATGTATCACACATGAAGGAACCCCCCAAGTTAAGGAATCTAAGATTAGTGGGCTTATGCATGATTATGAGTTATTTAAAATGCTTCCTAATGAATCCATTGATGCTATGTTTTCCCGCTTTACTAATATCATCAATGAATTGCATGGTCTTGACAAGCAATTATCTATTCAAGAGATGAACTACAAGATACTTCTCTCTTTGACTTCGGCGTGGGAGTCCAAAGCTACGGCCATAGAGGAAGCTCATGACCTTACCACTCTAGCTCTCGATAGTCTCATCGGCAAGCTCAAGGTTCATGAGAAGAAGCTCAAGGAAAAGGAGAAGGAGTAAGTGCCCCCAAGGGAAGTTGAGGAGTCATCACCAAAATCGAAGACCATAGCTCTCAAAGGAGCTAGTGATAACTCATCCTCGTCATCGGATAGTGAAGTTGATTTTTCTAGAGAAGTGGCTCATCTCTTTAGAAGAATCTCTAGACTCATAAGAATGAATAAGTAGTTTAATCCCCGTTCTAATAACAAATTTTCTTCACGTGTAGGAAAATGCTTTGAATGCAATGAACCGGGCCATACCGCTAAGGATTGCCCAAGTCTCAAGGAGAAGTACATGAAATATAAGAAGAAGAAGGCTATGTATGCCGGATGGGAGGAATCCGAACCTAGTGATTCTGATAGTAATGAAGAAGGAGCTAAACTTGCTCTTCATGATCCCAACATTTATTTCATGGTCCTTGAACAAGAGGTAATATCCGAAACCGAAAGTGAATCATTCTACATGCAATGTGATATAGCTACGGCTTTAGAAGAATTGAACTTTGAATTTAAAAGAATGTCAAAAAAAATTTCTTCTTTTAAAAAGTTGCATGCTTCTTGTGATATTAAGCTAGAACAATTACAAACCTCTCTTGCATTAAAAGATGAATTGCTAGGAGATCTTGATTTTGAAAACAAGCAATTAAGATCTAAGATTGAGAGACTTGAAATTGAAAACGGTAGGATTAGACCCACTCATGCTTATGCTAATAATCATCATCATGGTAGAAATAGATTTTATAGATCTCATGCTCATACACACAAGAGAAATTTTGTGTGCATATCTTGTATGAAACATGGACACATCTCTACTCATTGTAGGATTAAAGACAACCATGATTTTTATGGAATGATATGGGTACCCAAATGTACCAAGACTACTAACCACCAAGGACCCAAGACTTGCGTACCTAAAGTTACTACATCTTCATCTTCATCTCTTGTAGGGAACATTACGGCAATGACGTAAGGAGATGTGGTACCTTGATAGTGGTTGCTCACATCATATCACGGGCAACAAAGAATTATTCGCAACCCTATCAAGGATTGAAGGAGGTAGTGTCTCCTTCGGTGGTGGTGAGAAAGGTAAAATCGTTGGTATTGGCTCTATTAGTAAGAAACCCTCACCCGTTATAGAATATATTTATTTGGTAAATGGGTTGAATCATAATCTTCTTAGTATTAGTCAATTGAGTGATAAAGGTTTTGATATTTCCTTTAAACCGGACAAATGCTTTATTAGTATGAATGGAAAAATTATTTTTGTTGCAAATCACAAATCTAATATGTATATTTTTTAGATGAATGAATTAGTGAACCAATATGTGAAGTGTCTTGCGGCAATTGATGAAAACCCTTGGATTTGGCATAAGAGGCTTGGACATGCAAACATGGAATTAATATCAAAATTGTCCAAGATGAATCTTGTAAAAGGGTTACCTAACTTGCACTTCATCAAAGATACCATATGTGAAGATTGTGCCAAAGGTAAACAAACAAAATCTTCTTTCAAATCCATCAATGAGGTATCGACTTCTAAACCTTTGCAATTACTTCATCTTGATTTATTTGGTCCTATGCGTGTTACCTCTCTTAGAGGCAAACACTATGTATTTGTGATTATTGATGATTTTTTTGGTTTACATGGACAATATTTCTTGCAAACAAAAGTTATTGTTTTGAAGAGTTTTCTAATCATGTCAAAAGAATTGAAAATGAAAAAGATTTGAAAATTGTTAAAATAAGAAGTAATCATGGTGGTGAATTTCAAAATGATTTTTCTATGAATTTTGTGCTCATCATGGTATAACTCACATGTTTTCAGCTTCTAGAACATCACAACAAAATGGTGTAGTTGAACGGAAAAATCGTACCATACAAGAGATAACACGCACTATGCTAAATTCATTTGATTTGCCAAAATATTTTTGGACGGAAGCCGTCAATACGGCTTGCCATGTTTTAAATCGTGTTTTAATTAGACCAAAGCTTAAGAAAACTCCTTATGAACTATTTTATGAAAAAACTCATTTATTTTTGTATCTTTGGTTGTAAATGTTTTATTTTAAATACAAAAGATCATCATGACAAATTTGATTCTAAAATTGATGTTGGTATTTTCTTAGGTTATGCACCTCGAAGTAAGGCTTATAGGGTCTTCAACAAACGAACTTTCGTTGTTAAAAAATCTATAAACGTTACTTTTGATGAGACTAATGTTGGCTCTCAAGTTGTTTTACCTAGGAAAGATGATGATGATGATGTTGAGGGAGGATTGGACTTTTTGCATATCAATGATTCATCCTCTATAGAAGCTCAAAAGGATGTGGATAGTTTCAATGCTCATGAACAAGTTGAACTTCCTAAAACTTGGAAATTCACATCAAACCATCCAAAGGAATAAATAATTAGGAGCCCTTCACAAGGAGTTGTTACTCGCTCAAAAGCCTTGAGTGAGTGTGGTAATGTTACCTTCTTATCTCAACTAGAGCCTAAAAAGATTAATGATGCTTTAAATGATGAGTTTTGGGTTTTAGCCATGCATGAGGAACTAAACAATTTTAAAAGAAATGATGTTTGGAAACTAGTTCCTAGACCTAACAATGCTAGTGTTATTGGAACAAAATGGGTTTTTAGAAACAAACTTGATGAACATGACATTGTTACTAGAAATAAAGCTCGTTTGGTTGCCCAAGGATACAATCAAGAAGAGGGCATAGACTATGATGAAACATTTGCACTGGTCGCAAGGTTGGAATCTATTAGGATGTTTTTAGCATTTGCTAGCTTTAAAATTTTCAAATTATTTCAAATTGATGTTAAAAGTGCCTTTTTAAATGGTTTTATAGAAGAGGAAGTATATGTTGAGCAACCCCCCGGTTTTATAGATCATGTTTTTTCTAATCATGTTTACCGGGTTCAAAAAGCTTTATATGGGTTAAAACAAGCTCCTAGAGCTTGGTACGCTCGCCTCTCTAGTTTTCTTGTTGAAAATGATTTTTCAAAAGGAACAATTGATAACACTCTTTTTGTGAGAAAAAGAAAAAATGATTTCATTTTAGTGTAAATATATGTTGATGATATCATTTTCGGTGCTACTAATGAATCTTTGTGCAAGAAATTTTCTAAAGTTATGCAAGATCATTTTGAGATGAGTATGATGGGAGAGCTTACATTCTTTCTCGGGCTCCAAGTCAAGCAAACTAAGGATGGGATTTTTATTTCTCAAAGCAAGTATGCTAAGGAATTGGTGAAAAAAATTCGATTTGGAGAATTCTAAGCATGCGCCTTCTCCCATGAGTACAAGTGTAAAGCTTGATGCGGGTGAAAGTGGTGAGGATATGGACCAAAATCTATACCGAGGTATGATAGGTAGTCTTCTTTATCTCACCGCTAGTAGACCTGATATTATGTTTAGTGTGTGTGCATGTGCACGTTTTCAAGCTTCTCCTAAGGCATCTCATTTAATTACGGTTAAAAGGATCATTAAGTATGTTAATGGAACTTTTAATCTTGGTTTATTTTATCCAAAAAGCACTTCTTTTGATTTATATGGTTTTTGTGATGCCGACTTTGCCAGATGTAAGGTAGATCGCAAGAGTACAAGAGGAACATGTCAATTCTTAGGAAATTCACTTGTTTCTTGGGCTTTCAAGAAACAAAATTGCGTTGCATTGTCCACTACGGAAGCGGAATACATTGCCGCCGGCTTATGTTGTGTTCAAGTTTTGTGGATGAAACAAAGCTTGGTTGACTATGCTTTGAACTTTCAAAATATAAAAATCTTTTGTGATAATACTAATGCTATAAATATTTCTAAAAATTTGGTTTTACATTCTAGAACTAAGCATATTGATGTGCGTCATCATTTCCTACACGATCATGTAGAGAGACAAGATGTATCCCTAGTGTTTGTTCACACAAAATCTCAATTAGCGGATATATTTACTAAGCCTCTTAGTGAGGATGATTTTGTCGCATAAGAAATGGTTTGGGCTTATGCAATATGTGAAAGTTCTATTTGCTTGCTTGTTTAGTTGCATTTTTTGCATGCATTTTTTTTACCCCATTTTTTATGGTGACAAAGGGGGAGAGAAATCTCCTCATTTGTTGCACATACTTAGGGGGAGCTCATAGATAGGGGGAGCACCTATCTATAAGCTATATTTATTTTTGCTCTTATATAATGGTTGGTTGTCATCATCAAAAAGGGGGAGATTGTTAGTCCTTATGTTTTGATGATGTTTTACAACCACCATTATCGGTACTAATTGTTTATTGAGTGCAAATATAATGAATTCATATATCAAGCATGTTAGTACCACAAATGGAGGATTGGATGGAATATGCGCTACAACGATGATATCCAAAGGAGGAGGAGACATAGTGATGAAGCAACGTTATTTCAAGAACACCAAATTCAAATTAGAAGCTTCATCCAAACTCTAGCGATATCAAGACTCAAGGATTATATTCTCGTGAGGATATTAGCTAGGTTTTTTTCTCTCTAGTGCTAAAATATAGGCAAATAGTTTAGATTTCATCTGAAGCTATTAGGATATCAACACACACGTTTTCATACTTATAGTTTTGATCGTATTTCACAAAATACTATTCTTCACAAGTATGAGGACCTATTTGCAAAATTCGTTTTCCAAACAGTTTGTATTTAGTATTAAAAACATTTTATAAAGTTTCGTAATTTTCAGAGGTCAAATAAATATTTTACAAATATTTTAAACTGAGTCAAAACATGTATTTTGAGTGTATCAGTTTGCGGTCGACCGTCACGGTCGACCGCGCCTGAGCTCACTCGTCAGTGGGCAGCAGAAACTTTCACGGTCGACCGCCGTGGTCGACCGTGGGCGGTCGACCGTGAGCAAAAAATTTCCCACGATCGACCAACACGGTCGACCGCGAAAGTCTTTGGACTTTCAGTAAGTTTCTGACCTTTCTCGCGGTTGACCGCGAAAATCCACGGTCGACCGCCGATTTGTTTTAACGGTAATATTAGTACTTTTTCAGCGCCACTCAGTATAGATTTCAGCGACGATTGTTTCCAGATTTTGGTGGATTAAGGGTATTGGTTTAAACAGCTGGTTTCTTCTATTTAAACTCAACCTCTTCTTCTTCCTCAGAGTCCCCAGCTCTTTCAAAATATTCTGAGAAATATTTTTCATAGAGCTTAAATTGCAAACTTGTTTTCTGAGCTTTTGTGTTTCACATCCCAGCTTCAGTGTGATCTTCTCTTTGCCATAGGGACATTGTAAAGAGGGGGTTATTACACCATTTCTACTGTTTTGAGAGCTTGATCTTATATAGATCAATTGTGTAGGAGTGTGATCTAGTGAGATCAATTGTGTAGTGTGAGATTGTGAGGTGATCGCTGTGTAGACGAAGTTCCGGCTTCCAAACCGGGTTGTGTAGTGGATTTCTCCTCGAGAGTGGGGAGCGGGGACGTAGGTCAGTGGACCGAATCTCGTTAACACATCGCGCGTCACAGGATAGCGATTCCTAACCTTATCTCCTCTATTTTGATTGCATTTGGATATTGTGTCTTGCTTGTCTTAATTTTATTGCATAATTATAGCCTCTTGACCCTAATCACCCCACCTCTAGGGTCAACAGATATATCCTAGCCATGAGATATACAATGGAATATATGCAAGAATATACAAATTAACACAAGGGTGAAATAAACATAAACAAGATAGTTGGCAAAGTAAATAATGAGACAATGACGATATGAGCAATGAGCACAAATAAGAATAAACATCAAAGCACACTCAAACACAATCAAATGATCACGGAGTTCGGACCTTCCGTCCTACGTCTTCTCCCCACTCCCGGAGAGAAATCCACTATCACAATCCCAATCCGGTTTGGAAGCCGGAACTTCTACACACTCGGTTTTCTAGCTAACCGAAAATTCTATAACTTACACTCTTGCAAACCCACTCTACACCCTCACAAGTGTTGGGCCTAGCCATGTCTCCCTCAAGTGCTCGGTTACAACCTCTCCCTAGGTTCGTCAACCGACGCCACTCCTCTTAGGACGATCCCCGACTCTCACCACACACTCCTCTCGGTGTACAAGTGTATTACAAAGTGATCTCACGATTAAGCACAATACAAAGAATGATTGTTCTCTAATATGGATGAGAACATAATAAAAGCTCACACTCAATTGTTACAATTCTCACCAATCCAAATATACTATGTATGAAAATACAATAAGCTCAAGTGGGTGTATGTGTAAACAATGAGTAAAATCAAATCTAACTCAAATAGCAAATTAGCAATAATAAGAATATTAAAATCAATAATAATATTGCTAGAGAAAAGAGTTAGAAAACTTTTCTATAAACACAAAGAGAGGATGAGAAGATATTGAAGATGAACTCCTTAACAGATGATGCGAACTCCTCTTTGTAACAACAAACCCCAAAAACAAACTAAACAAACTTAAACTCTTTTAAAACATGTTTAAAACATTTCTTGGATTGGGTTGAGAACTGAGATCAAGGAGGTATTTATAGCCTCCCAAAAACTCAGCCAAGAACCCCAAACAAAAGACCAAAAACCCCCAACGAATCAGAAATATGATTCTGTACCAAATATGACCATTGGGCGATTGGCGGTCAACCGTGGGAAAATCACGGTCGACCGCGAAGGTCATTGAAACTGAGAAAACAAACAGAACAGGCTACGGTCGACCGTGAGAACTTACAGACTGACGGTCGATCGTCACAGTCGACCGTGAAAGTTTCTGCTGGCTTCTCAGGATAAAACATGGGCGCGGTCGATCGTGGCGATCGACCGTGAACTGATATATGAAATTTTAGGTTTTGAAAACAGTTTGCTGATTTTAAAACACTGTTTAAAAATATCAAATAAATTCAAAAAAATGTAAAACTTTGGGAAATGATTGTAAACATGATAATAAACATGCTACAAACACAATAGTCTAAAACACGAAAATGTAAACATATGAATTTTGACATTTAGGCTAAACCATGTTTTAAAACTTTGCACAATGATTACGTAGACTTAATAAAATATGTATATGATTATTGTTAAGTCCAAAAACTAAGAATACAATATTTTTACAAATACAATAGAAAATAAAACATATGAGTATGTATATGAAAATATATTTGTTTCATATCTAAGTAGTTAAACCAAATCACAATAATAAATATGAAATATGTAATTTCATATTTATAGACATAAAAATCAAAACTTGTGTTGTATATATATATGACTACATATATATACAAGGAAACCAATAAAATGTGTGTTTATAATATTGAGCTTAAAGTACTAACACACATAATATAAACCTAAACTAACTATTACCCAAGCTTGATCTTGATCTTCATTGTAGTCCAACTTGGTAAACTTGGATGAAGCTTGTAATTGGATCTTTAACTTAATAGCAAGGCTTCACTCCACTATTCCGCCAACCTTCATTGGATATGATCATGAATGCGCAATTCCATCCTTCCTCTAACTCGTTTTTTACCTAGAATAAATATGAAAACACAAATACTAGACAAACAACATTAGAAGTAAATTATTTGTTAAACATCATCAAAACAAGAAGGCCAACAATCTCCCTTTTTTTGATGATGACAAACAATTTAGAAAAAGGATATATGCATGAAAGGAAATGAATATACAAAGTATAATATATCATGCATATAAACAAGAAAAAATATACTCACAATATTTCTTCCCCTTTGACAACATCAAAAAAGGGACAAAAGAATGAAGAGAGCGAAAGCTCCCCCTATCAATAAGCATGGGTGAGTATAACACATAGAAAGATATAGGGATTGCTCCCCCTATCAAAATTCCTCATGAATGTATAAAATGAAGATCATGGCAAACATATGTGAGCAAGCATAGATAGAAAATATGCTAAACACAACTCATATGCATAAAGACAATGAGAACATATATAAATATATCAAAGTGAACATAGTGTCTTATTTCTCAAGCATAAAAACCATAGTGTATAAACATAGATTTATGAAATCAAAAGAAGAGAAACATGAGAATCATGTAAAAAGTTTTCAAATGAAAACAAATCAACCAAAAGAAACCATAAATCAAATGAAATCCATAAAAACATAAAACCAAACCATCATTGATTTTCAAAAAACAAGAGAGGCAACTATATCTAGCTCTTGAGCTAGTATCAACCCATATAAATATTTTTTGGCACCCGATAAACAAGATTTGGGAATAAACACCTAATAAACCCGGAGGGTGTATAACTACAAACCTCTCATTTAAAATCAAAACTAATAATCATAAAAACAAAAGATTTGATCAAAGAAAATTATTTTCATAACCAAAAGATCTTAAAACATAATTTTCAAAACCAAGAAAAGGAAAAAGAAAAATACTAAAATACTTGGTTTTAAAAATCAAATTTGTTTTGGTACCCAAGAATTCTTGGTACCAAGAGATTTAGGGACATGACCCCTATCTTTTAAACTCAAAGTCCTAGGGTTATGAACCCTCTTGGGCACATGTGGTGCACAGGATCGGTCATAGCAATAATCACTTAAATAACCCTTCCGATTGCAATATGTACAATAGAAAGGAAGCATTTGCTTATGTTGACCATTAAAAGGTGCACGGGACACATTTGCAAAAATAGATTGTTCTTTAAAATTATTTTGCAAATGGAAAATTCTCTTCAAATCAAAACAAAACTTAGTCAAATGACCAAATCTACCACAATGATCACACTTAAACTTTTGTGGTCTTTTAAAATCGTTTGGCAAAAGTGAAATCTTTTTCAAATCATAGCAAAATTTTACCAAATGGCCAAAACGATCACAACTATCACATTTAAACACATGAGCATGCTTATGATAAACATGATGAGTATGTGCATGTGTATGTGATGAAGAAGCTACATGAGATTCACAAGGAGCATTAGCATTCTTATGTTTGTGTGCATCATAGCAAAATTTTGATAAATGACCTTTTCGGCCGCAATTAGAGCATTTGTAAACTTTGCTATATATGTGTACATAATGAGTGGATGATGACTTAGACTTGGCACACATATCCATAAGCCTCTTATGATTATTAATGCATGTTTTCAAAGTTGAATCTAGAGATGAAATGCATTTATTCATAAGATTCAAATCTTTATTTTTAGGCACATATGTATTTTTATTAGAAGTAGAATATAAATAGTTATTTATAAAAGAAGCAGTATCATTTTGTATGTTCTCTACTTCTAACATGGCATTATCTCTTTCATGAGTTAAACTAGCAACATTTGAAGTTAAAGAAACATGATCAAATTTTAATTTTTCATTGTTTTCTTTAAGAATCACATTTTCATTAGAAATAGTTTCAAAATTAGATGCTAACAACTCATGATCGGATTTTAAATCCTCATGCTTACTTTTTAAATCAATAAAATCATTTTGTAATTTCTTGTAGGCATGTAATAATCTTTCACTAGCAGAAGCAAGTTCATCATTAGGTAAATCATTAATAGATTCAAACTCGCAAACCTCATTAGGGCTATCACCTAGTGGCCGTGTGCATGATGCTCCTTTTGAACTTAAAGCGAGATCCTTCAAAGCTTGTCGGGTCGCCTCCAAGTCCCCTTGATGTGCTTCTATGAATTTTCATAATGTATAAGCGCTATCAAAAGAATCAAGCTTGTTAGATAATAATGTATTAAATACATTTAATAAAAATTCTAACATAAGCTTGTTCATAATAAACATCTTTTTATCATGTTTGCTCCACTTGGATTTCTCCAACGTGGATATAATATAAGCACAATCAATGACTTCCCATAAATCAATATTTTTAGATTGAACAAATAATTTGAATCTAAAACACCAGTGAGCATAGGGGAAAACATTGAATTTAGGAGCGATACTATAATCATAGCCTAAACAAGATGCATCATTCATATCCATAATTTGTAAAAATATGCAAGCAAGATATAAATGCAATCAAAACAAGATTAGCATAAAAAGATAACTTGGATCTTTAACTCAAGGCGATTAGATCTTAAATCAAAGAGCACCAAGCTCTAATACCAATTGTTGGACCCTAGAGGGGGGTGATTAGGATCTTATGCTAATCTAATCTGATTATATGCCAATTAAAAAACTATTATTATATGCCAATTAAAAAACTATTTAATAAGTTATCCTAGTAAGTATGAAATACAACAAGATATATGAGCTAGGATAAGCAATATGAATAATGAGATATATCCTATCAATGAGATATATGCAAGGATATACAAATTAACACAATGGTGAAATAAACATAAACAAGATAGTGGGCAAAGTAAATAATGAGACAATGGCGATACGAGCAATGAGCACAAATAAGAATAAACGCCAAAGCACACTCAAACACAATCAAATGATCACGGAGTTCGGACCTTCCGTCCTACGTCTCCGCTCCCCACTCTCGGGGAGAAATTCACTATCACAATCCGGTTTGGAAGCCGAAACTTCTACACACTCGGTTTTCTAGCTAACCGAAAACTCTAAAACTCACACTCTTGTAAACCCACTCTACACCCTCACAAGTGTTGGACCTAGCCGTGTCTTCCTTAAGTGTTCGGTTACAACCTCTCCCTAGGTTCGTCAACCGACGCCACTCCTCTTGGGACGATCCCCGACTCTCACCACACACTCCTCTTGGTGTACAAATATATTACAAAGTGATCTCACGATTAAGCACAATACAAAGAATGATTGTTCTCTAATATGGATGAGAACACAATAAAAGCTCACACTCAATTGTTACAACTCTCACCAACCCAAAAATACTATGTATGAAAATACAATAAGCTCAAGTGGGTGTGTGTGTGAACAATGAGTAAAATCAAATCTAACTCAAATAGCAAATTAGAAATAATAAGAATATGAAATCAGTAATAATATTGCTAGGGAAAGAGTTAGAGAACTTCTCTATAAACACAAAGAGAGGATGAGAAGATATTGAAGATGAACTCCTCAACAGATGATGCAAACTCCTCTTTGTAACAGCAAACCCCAAAAACAAACTAAACAAACTTAAACTCTTTTAAAGCATGTTTAAAACATTTCTTGGATTGGGTTGAGAACTGAGATCAAGGAGGTATTTATAGCCTCCCAAAAACTCAGCCAAGAACCCCAAACAAAAGACCAAAAACCCCAACGAATCAGAAATATGATTCTGTACCAAATATGACCGTTGGGCGATCGGCGGTCAACCGTGGGAAAATCGCGGTCGACCGTGAAGGTCATTGAAACTGAGAAAACAAACAGTAAAGAATATGCCGCGACAGTAAAGACTGTCGCGGTTGAAGGATTGATCTTGCTGATCCAATTTTTGTGTAAGTTTTGATTTGGGGATCCACCCTTGGTTAATTTTTGATGATTTTTTAGACACCATTTCTTCCTCCTCTTCTTGTTTTTGTTGCAAAAGAGCACGGGCATGAGCGGCGTTTGCACGACGCCTTTCTATACGTCCTTTGAGAGTTGAACGAGCCTTTTTGACGAGAGTCCATTCCTCCGTCGTGAGTTGTGCAGAGATATGAGTGGTTTGACGTTGAGGCGACTAAACCACTTGATGTTTCCTCGATTCTAAGTCCGCATAGTAACGAACTCCATCGGTTTGTTCCAAGGTCTTAGCCAATTGATGAGCGTGATGTTTGCGTTGCCTCTGACGAGCCCTCTTCGTCAGTGTTGGCGAACTTCGATCGAACGATTCCTTATTTATGGGGGAATCATTATGAGCAGAGCTTCCGGCTTTGGGGCTCGCCGGGATAATGTTGCGAGGGGAGGCCTCAGCAACAATTGGGTGAGAGTCTTCACCTTTAGCCTTCTTTGGCGTGTAAGCCTTTTTCAATCGTGAGATGCTCTTGTACTTGTGAGACAAAGAAGATCTTGAAGAGGATGATGAAAGATATTCTTTAAATTTGGCCTGGTTGAACTCGTACTCGACCGTGGATTCAACTGGGATCTTGATCGGCTGCGACACGACTGTCTCGGCAGCGAGACCGTTGGCTCCCACTGTGGTCGCCAGTTTGTTTTTGTCGAAAGTTGGTTTCATTGTGGAATTCATTATATCTTTAGTCGATTACAACAAATTCAAAAAAGAAATGGCCTTTTTATAAGACCTCTCTTACACAACAAACAAAAAAATTACAACTCTCTAGAAAATAACACAGAAATTGTTTATCAACTCCTGATTTTGTGGGGGATCTTTGCCTGTGCCGGGGGTGCGTTAGCCCGTGGACCACCAAATCACAGATTCTAGTTGAATCGTAAAGGCTTTTGGATATTCTTCTTCGTTTATTGAAGTAAGAATCTTAAAGCGAATATCTTATCGGTGTAAGATGTTCTCTCTTCCAAAGATCAAGTCAGAGCTTAGATCTCTAGGAACCACCAAAAGCTCTAGAAACAGTTGTGAGGAACGAAGTGTTGGACCCTAGAGGGGGGGTGATTAGGGTCTTATGCTAATCTAGTCCGATTTAAATGCCAATTAAAATTAATTAATAAGTTATTCTAGCAAGTATGAAATACAACAAGTTATATGAGATAGGATAAACAATATGAACAACAAGAAATATCCTAGCAAAGAGATATAAGCAATATATGATATATGCAGGGATATGAAACTAACACAAGGGGTAAAACAATATGAACTAGATAGTGGATCATATAAATAATGAGCTATGGACAATGGCGATAAGAAATATAAACATAAGATAAAGTGCGCCAAAGCAAACTCAAACACACGATATGATCACGGAGTTCAGACCTTCCGTCCTACGTCTCCGCTCCCCTCTCTCGGGGAGAAATCCACTATCACAACCGGGTTTTCTATGCTCACCCGAATAACGTTTACACCTCACAATGTCGGTTTTTAACGCTCACCGATCAACGTTCACTCCTCACACTCGGTTTTATAGTTCACCGAAAACTCCACAACACACTCGGTTTTCTAACTCACCGAAAACCTTACACCACTCACAATGTAACAAATATAAATTTGTTCTCTACAATAGATAAGAACATAATTAAGTATAACTCAATGTTACAATCTCTCACAACCCTAATATACTATGTATGCAAATACAATAAGCTCAAGTGAGTGTGTGTAACAATAAGCTTAATCAAATCTAAGCTCAATATAAAACTAGCTTTAATAAGATGATAATCAAACAAATAAATATAAAGCTAGAAAAGAGTTTAGAAAACTTCTCAATAGATGACAAGAGATGAAGGGAGAATAGTTGATTGTTCAAACTCCAATAGATGATCTCCTCAAGCTCTTGTGGAATTTTCTTCACAAACAAACTCTTGAAACAAACTTAAAAACTCTTCAACAAACTTGTAAAACTCTTTTTAAAACTCTCTTAAACATCCATAAGAAACAATAAAAGTTGAGGGCTTTTTATAGCCTCTTAAACCAGCCACAAACCACCAAAAACCAAAAATATTAAAAACTAGCCGTTATAGGCTGAAAAGACCAAAATACCCCAAATTCTAGCATTCTGAAAATTTGCGTATCTGACTTTGTAAAATCAATTAAAAATAGTAAAATATCTCCAAAAATTATTAAATTTTGTATAAAGGTTCTAAACATGTAGAATAACATGTTAGAGAAAGAATATCTAAAAAATAATTTCCCAGTTGAGAGAAATAAATGTTTGAACACAGATTTACAGTTTCTAAAAAACTGCTGACATACACGTTTTTGTAAAATCAATTGGGCACAGTAAATCAACTCCAAAAATAGTAAAATTTTGAAAAAAGTTTCTAAACATGTAGATAAATATTCCAAAGAAATAATTTCTTGAATACCACTTCCCATTTATGAAAACTCATCTGTTTTGTAAAACATGCACGAACATATGCAAGAACAAAAACATGATTTTGTAAATTCCATTAAACATAACAAATCAATTCCAAACTTGATGAAACTTTACGAAATGTTTATAAACATGAAAACAAACATGTTAGAAAAAGAATTTCTCAAATTGAATTTCCATTTGTGAAAACTCATGTATTTTGCAAGTGTGTCCAAAGCCTGAAAACCCAAAAACATGCATGTATATATATAAC
This sequence comes from Asparagus kiusianus, assembly GCA_022839385.1. Taxonomy (NCBI): domain Eukaryota; kingdom Viridiplantae; phylum Streptophyta; class Magnoliopsida; order Asparagales; family Asparagaceae; genus Asparagus; species Asparagus kiusianus. Next base: position 123,369 of record BQKN01066916.1, read on the forward strand.
TATATATATACATAGAGACCAAATACGTGTATGTGTATATGATATTGAGCTTAAGGTACTTAACACATATAATATAAAATCTAAACTAGATTACCCAAGCTTGATCTTGATCTTCATTGTAGCTCAACTTGGTACACATGCGGATGAAGCTTGAACTTGATCTTTAACTTTGAATTGCAAGGCTTCAACCCGACATTCCGCCAACCTCCTTTGGATATGATCGTTGAAGCGCAATCCATCCAACCTCCAACACGTTGTTTGTCTAGAATTAATATGAAAACATAAACACTAGATAAACAACATTAGAAGTAAATTATTTGCTAAACATCATCAAAACAAGAAGGCCAACACGAAGACTCTCTCCCTTGCTCTAAATTCACCAAAAGCTTAAGTCTCTCTGCTATATTCTGCTCTTCCTGCCCTGGATCTCTGTCAATGATGGCTCTAGGAGGGTATTTATAGCCTCCTTGGATGATAACTTAAGAAAATAACCGATCAGTAACTACCCCTTTGGGCGCGGCAGCCAGGGGTGACGTGGCTGAAGAAGTGACTTTGGCGCGGCAGCCATAGGTGACGCGGCTAAAAAAATTCCTTTGGCGTGGCAGTCGCCACTGGCGCGGTCAAAGGAGTGGTTACTCTCTCGTTTTTTGTAACCGCCATCCCACGACTTTAAACTCCTTAAATACTACGATTTTCGTAGGTAGTGGGCATGATTTTCGCTTATAACTATTTCCCCCACGTTCATAAGTGATCCCCAGCAGTTAATAAGCCATGTGGGTCACACAAAACTCGAGAAAACTATCAAAAATAACGTTTCTAGCTTCTCAGTGTCCACGGCAGTGTACGGTGACGCGCATTGCCGCGGCAGTTACCACTACCGCGCACCTCTCGGATATTTTAGCTTTAACTTCTTCATCCGATATCGGAATAAGGTGATCTAAGATGCGTTGGAAAGATGACGAAGAGATATACAACTTTTATCTTTTGAGATTCTTCATATTTGGACCATATCATGGCTTAAATGTGTGAGACATTGCCACAGCAGTCGCTGCTGACGCGCACTACCGAGACCATTTGTGTTGTCTCGGGTATTTTGGCTGTAACTCCCTCGTCCGATGTCGGAATGAGGTGATCCAAGATACGTTGAAAAGCTAACGAAGAGATCTAAAACCTCCCATTGGTGTGTCACTCTGTTTGTGTGTGCGTCACTCTCCACTTCCGCGCCTATGCGCGTCAGTGTACACTGCCGCGCACCTCTGAGGTAGTTTGCGTTGTCTCGAGTATTTTGGCTCTAACTCCCTCGTCCGACCTCGGAATAAGATGATCCAAGATGCGTTGGAAAGATAGCGAAGAGATATATAACTTTCCATAGGCGCACCACTCTGTTTATGTGCGAAACACCTTCCATTGCCGCGCCTATGCGCGTCAATGTTCCTTGTCACGGGTGTCCATATTGTTCTTCTATGTTGTTTTACCCGTTCCTTTGCTTCTTTTAGATTTGGATGATCCTCTCTGACTTAGATAGTGACATTCATACCTATAGGTATTTTTAGATACCTACAGATAACCCCTCCAAAGTATCTCAGATTCGTTCTTTTATAGAGGAGTCTGGGATACTTTGGATAAGATGGGTTTAATTTCTAACCCCTTTAATACTTAGTTGAGGAGATCATGTAAAAGAACCTGTAGACAGCTTCAACTCTTGATTTTTTCATCTTTTACTTTACTCAGTGCTTTGTAGAATAGCTAAAAATTTTCTGGTACTACGTTTTTCACTTGACCGTTGTCGAAATCTTGAACTAAAGCTGGTGTTGGAGAACGGAGGAATAGTTTATACTCATATACCTTATCAGAGTGTTCAGGAATCAGTTTAACCTCGTGTACCCGTTAGGAGGTTCAAGGAGATGCAGTTTATACTCATATACTCATCGGAGTTTTTGGGAAATAGTTTAACCTCGTATACCCATTGGGAGGTAATCAGGTTATCCCTAAGAATATTCTAAGCAATATTCTTCAGAAATTTCCTGTTGAGGGTAGGGAAACAGTTTAGACTCGTGTACCTATTGGAGTATCTTGGTCTTTTTTTATTGATAGAGATGAACCCAATGATTGAGAGGAAGATTTTTATATTCTATCTCCTAGTCTCTTATTTGTTGGTAGAGATAAACCTAAAATCGGAGAGGAAGAATTTTATATTCTATCTCCTGGTCTCTTTTTTGTTGGTAGAGATAAACCCAAAGATGGAGAGGAAGAATTTTATATTCTATCTCCTGGTCTCTTTTTTGTTAGTAGAGGTGAACCCGATGATGGAGAGGAAGAATTTTATATTCTATCTCCTGGTACAAAAGAAACTCGAAGTAGGATCTCTACTTCAAGAATCTGAAGGGTGAAACTAAGAGTGTGATCTCCACCCAAAGAATCGAGAAGATTTAGATAACCCTAACTGTTTAAAGGTTTGATTATCCAATCTAAAAGAGGATTTCTCGTTTATCGAGATGGAATTTCAACTTTGGTCCTAACTGTTTAAAGGTTTGACCGAAGGGAAATGTGTGAAAACCTTTCATTTATCAAAAAATGATTCTAATTTTAATCCTAACTGTTTAAAGGTTTGACCAGGTGGGAGTTTGATACGATCCTAACTGTTTAAAGGTTTGATCGCTCAATTTGTGGACCTCTCGTTCATGGAAGGAATCGAGAGGGGATTCTGGCTTTTGTCCTAACTGTTTAAATGTTTGACCATGTGGGAGTTTGATACGATCCTAACTGTTTAAAGGTTTAATCGCTCAATTTGTGGACCTCTCGTTCATGGAAGGAATCGAGAAGGGATTTTGGTTTTGGTCCTAACTATTTAAAGGTTTGACCACGTGGGAGTTTGAGACGAACCTAACTGTTTAAAGGTTTGATCGCTCAATTTGTGAACCTCTCGTTCATGAAAGGAATCGAGAGGGGATTTTGGCTTTGGTCCTAACTGTTTAAAGATTTGACCAAATGAGTATTTGAGACAATCCTAACTGTTTAAAGGTTTGATCGTTCAATTTGTGAACCTCTCGTTCATGGAAGGAATCGAGAGATGAATTTGGCTTTGGTCCTAACTGTTTAAAGGTTTGACCAAATAAGATCTTGAGACGATCCTAACTATTTAAAGGTTTGATCGTTTAATTTGTGGACCTCTCATTCATGGAAGGAATCGAGTGATGATTTTGGCTTTGGTCCTAACTGTTTAAAGGTTTGACCAAATGAGAACTTGAGACGATCCTAACTGTTTAAATGTTTGATCGTTTAATTTGTGGACCTCTCGTTCATGGAAGGAATCGAGAGGGGATTTTGGTTTTGGTCCTAACTGTTTAAATGTTTGACCAAATGAGTGTTTGAGACAATCCTAACTGTTTAAAGGTTTGATCGTTCAATTTATGGACCTATCGTTCATGGAAGGAATCAAGAGATGATTTTGGCTTTGGTCCTAACTGTTTAACGGTTTGACCAAATGAGAACTTGAGACGATCCTAACTGTTTAAAGGTTTGATCGTTTAATTTGTGGACCTCTCGTTCATGGAAGGAATTGAGAGATGATTTTGGCGTTGGTCCTAACTATTTAAAGGTTTGACCAAATAAGAACTTGAGACGATCCTAACTGTTTAAAGGTTTGATCGTTTAATTTGTGGACCTCTCATTCATGGAAGGAATCGAGAGATGATTTTGGCTTTGGTCCTAACTGTTTAAATGTTTGACCAAATAAGAACTTGAGACGATCCTAACTGTTTAAAGGTTTGATCGTTTAATTTGTGGACCTCTAGTTCATGGAAGTAATCTAGAGGGGATTTTAGCTTTGGTCCTAACTATTTAAAGGTTTGACCAAATGAGTGTTTGAGATGATCCTAATTGTTTAAAGGTTTGATCGTTCAATTTGTGGACCTCTCATTCATGGAAGGAATCGAGAGATGATTTTGGCTTTGGTCCTAACTGTTTAAAGGTTTGACCAAATGAGAACTTGAGATGATCCTAACTGTTTAAAGGTTTGATCGTTCAATTTGTGGACCTCTCGTTCATGGAAGGAATCGAGAGATGATTTTGGCTTTGGTCCTAACTATTTAAAGGTTTGACCAAATGAGAACTTGAGACGATCCTAACTATTTAAAGGTTTGATCATTTAATTTGTGGACCTCTCGTTCATGGAAGGAATCAAGAGATGATTTTGTATTTGGTCCTAACTGTTTAATGGTTTGACCAAATGAGAACTTGAGACTATCCTAACTTTTTAAAGGTTTGATCGTTTAATTTGTGGACCTCTCGTTCATGAAAGGAATCGAGAGGGAATTTTGGCTTTGGTTCTAACTGTTTAAAGGTTTGACCAAATGAGTGTTTAAGATAATCTTAACCGTTTAAAGGTTTGATCGTTTAATTTGTAGACCTCTCGTTCATGGAAGGAATCGAGAGATGGTTTTGACTTTTGTCCTAACTATTTAAATGTTTGACCAAATGAGAACTTGAGATGATCCTAACTGTTTAAAGGTTTGATCGTTTAATTTGTGGACCTCTCATTCATGGAAGGAATCGAGAGATGATTTTAGCTTTGGTCCTAACTATTTAAAGATTTGACCAAATGAGAACTTGAGACAATCCTAACTGTTTAAAGGTTTGATCGTTTAATTTGTGGACCTCTTGTTCATGGAAGGAATCGAGAGATGATTTTAGCTTTGATCCTAACTGTTTAAAGGTTTGACCATGTGGGAGTTTGATATGATCCTAACTGTTTAAAGGTTTGATGGCTCAATTTGTGGACCTCTCGTTCATAGAAAGAATCGAGAGGGGATTTTGGCTTTGGTCCTAACTGTTTAAAGGTTTGACCACGTGAGAGTTTGAGACGAACCTAACTGTTTAAAGGTTTGATCGCTCAATTTGTGGACCTCTCATTCATGGAAGGAATCGAGAGATGATTCTGGCTTTGGTCCTAACTGTTTAAAAGTTTGACCAAATGAGAACTTAAATGATCCTAACTGTTTAAATGTTTGATTGTTTAATTTTTGGACTTCTCGTTCATGGAAGGAATCGAGAGATGATTTTGGCTTTGGTCCTAACTATTTAAAGGTTTGACCAAATGGGAAGTGAGAATAAGGTACAAATAACAGTGAGAATGTTACCTTGTACAAATCATTCGGTGGTGGTTTTCGATGTCAAGTGGCTAGGATTTGACTCGAAGGGGTTTAATAATCGCTATGGATCAGCAAATTAAAATTTTGGATGTCGTGTCAGGACTTCAACAGTAGGAGTGTTAAAGTCTTAGGCACAATGGGAGTTTCTAATCATCCTGAAAATGATTAAAAAGACATAGTAGGAGGTTCTTAATCATGATTAAGAATAAATTACCATGTGTAATATTCTCTAGGAACTTCCCATTGGAATGACTTAAGGTATTCCATCCCCAGCTCTTTGGCGAATCTAAATCCAATTATATTCGGCCACATTGTTGGGTTATCCCTAAGAATATTAAGAGTAATATTCTTCAGGAACTTCCCATTATTAAAAATAAAGGAAGTAGTTTAACCTCGTATACCCGTCGGAGGAAAAGAAGAAACAGTTTATACTCTTATACTCGTTGGAGTTACATGGAGAAGCAATTTATACTCGTATACTCATCGGAGTCTGGGAAAACAGTTTATACTCGTGTACCCAATGGAGTCATGGAAGACAGTTTATACTCGTGTACCCAATAGAGTACATAGAGAAACAGTTTATACTCATATACTCTTCGGAGTTTGGGAAGTCAGTTTATACTCGTGTACCCAATGGAGTACATAGAGAAGCAGTTTATACTCGTATACTCTTTGGAGTTTCCTATCATCTTTATTTGGCTTGTTTCGCCGTTATGACGCTAGAATCAATTAAGGCTTGGATTTTGTTTTTGAGTCCAAAGCAAACCTTGGTAGGAAGAAGAACCCTTCTGTGGTATGTAGTAGTTTGGATCCGAAGTCCTTTTAGCTCCCTCCTGATCTTTAATAGGTGGCAGCTCGATTTTGTCATTGACGAGGAGGTATTTCATGATGGCTGGAGCTTCATCATCTTCAAAAGAATACTCCTTTTGGAACTTCGGATCGAGAGTCGCATTCACAGCGATTGCAGATATCGTCGGTTGGCTTCTCTCAACTTTCTTTCTTTTAAGAAAGTGTTCAGCTTGTTCACCGCGCATTTTCAAATCTTTTCAAGTTTTGGATGGTACGATCCGTAGGGCTTCCAAGATATCGATGGAGAGATTATTGTGGCATGTTTGCAGGATGAACTCCTCTGTAACATGATCTCTGTAATTCATTACCTTGTTGCGAAAGTGCTTGATAAAATTATCAACTAACTCTCCGTCTTTTTGCTTCTCATCCAGAAGGGTTCCGATTGACACTTCGGTGTCATCATCGAAGAAATTGCTGAGGAATAAACTTTCCATGTCATCCCAGCAATTGATGCTCTCTGGCTTGAGACGTCGGTACCAATCGAAGGCGGGCCCATGAAGGGTGCCAACAAATGACCGGATCATCAAAGCCTCGTATCCAGAGATCACTCCCACATGAGACTTGAAATAAATCAAGTGCTGAGTAGGCGAGCCCTTCCCGTCAAATGGTGTGAAGTTAATCAGATTGAATTTTATCGGGTACGGTATTGAATCCCATTCTTTTGGATAGGGACACAGAATACCTGTCTTCTTTACTTCCTGAGCAGACATCAAAGCATTGACTTTGTTTTCAAGGTCTTGCATTTTTTTGTCCTCATCTTCATCTCTCTTTGAGTGATGTTGAGCAGGAATAATTAGGTCACCCCTAGTGTTATTGAGAGGTACAATTGAACTACCCCCAACATCGTTGTTGGGAGGATCTGTTGAACCACTCCCAGTGCTATTGTTATTAGGAGGTGTGTCAGCCATAATGATTTCATCCACTTCTTGATCGCTGTCACTTATAATATTCTGAGTGTGACGGTTGGATTCAGCTCGCTGACTGGACTCAGGAGGTTGAAGTCGTTGAGCTAGCAATTCTCTTATTTGTTGGATAGCCAACTCCATCTCCATCTTCATCTCAGCTCTAATTTCTTCACGTTGCTTGGCTAGAGCTTCTTGAAGTATTTGAGCAAATTGATCAGGAGTGATTGTGAACACTTCTCTGGCTTACCCCATGCTAGATATTGTATCATCCGAGGTAATCGCAGAACAAGTGTCCGAAAGTTCATCATCTGAGGACATTCCTTCATGCATTTTCTTATAATCCCTACGTCTGATGGCTCTAAACTAGAGTCAAGATATCAGTTGAGCAATCCTTGAATTGACTTTTTCTTCCGAGGAAAAGTCGGGATTTGATTCACTTGAATGCCGCTTAGATTTTCCTTTATCAGCCATGTTGATGGTGACTTCAGGGAATTCGTCATCTTGGACAGCTGATCTTCTCTTGCGGAAATATCTCGGCTTGGACTTCGACATTTCGGTGAAAAGTTTCGGGAGCATTGAGGCTCTTTGCGGGATGACTCCTCGTTTGGAGTAGCCGCATTCTGATAGTACTGCTCCAATGAGTCGTGCACAGGAACAATGAGAGCTTATTTCTCGGACAATTCTCTTTTGAAATTTATTCACACCTTCAGCTTGATAGTATGATTCATCGGTATGATTGCCGAAAAATCCTATCGTCTGTTGGTATGACCCCCAGGTATAACGATGTCTTTTGACGAACACGTTTTCTTCTTGGGGTGTAAAGCCTTGTTGGCATTCTCAGGATAACTTGTTGTCGCATTTGAGCGATCCAAGGTCACATCAGGAGTCGCATGTTTAGAACCATCCCCTTGCGGGTGCAGAGTCTGAGTTTCGTTACGAACTCCCAAACGGGTAAAAATTGGGCTTTTCCCATCCTGGAGTTGTTTTGACTTGATAGGAGGATACTTACGACCCCCAGTGCAAGAATCTATTTAGGATTTATTCACCAGACCCAAGCGTTCTTTGACTGGAATTCTACCTCGATCATCAGGTAAAGAACCAAGGCGATCCGCCATTGTGATCTTAAATTTTGACAAGTCGGGACTGACCCATGGCTTCACTGGTAACATATCAAAAGTGATTGCAGTAGGTGAACCAGGAACGGATGTTGACGGAGTCAAAAGAGAAGCATTGGAAATTTCCTTTTGGCCCCGACAATAGAGACTGCCGCGGTTGAAGAAGGTGCCGTGGCAGTGGGGACTGTCGCGGTTGAAAGAGGTGCTGCGGCAGTAGGGACTGCCGCGGTTGAAAGATGTGCAGCGGCAGTGGGGACTGCCGCGGTTGAAGAATATGCCGCGACAGTGAAGACTGCCACGGTTGAAGGATTGATCTTGCTGATCTAATTTTTGTGTAAGTTTGGATTTGGGGATCCACACTTGGTTAATTTTTGGTGATTTTTTAGACACCATTTCCTCCTCCTCTTCTTGTTTTTGTTGCAAAAGAGCACGGGCATGAGCGGCGTTTGCACGATGCTTTTGTATACGTCCTTTAAGAGTTGAACGAGCCCTTTTGACGAGAGTCCATTCCTCCATCGTGAGTTGTACAGAGATATGAGTGGTTTGACGTTGAGGCGACTGAACCACTTGATGTTTCCTCAATTCTAAGTCCGCATAGTAACGAACTCCATCGGTTTGTTCCAAGGCCTTAGCCAATTGATGAGCGTGACGTTGGCGTTGCCTCTGACGAGCCCTCTTCGTCAGTGTTGGCGAACTTCGATCGAACGATTCCTTATTTATGGGGGAATCATTATGAGCAGAGCTTCCGGTTTTAGGGGTCGCCGGGATAATGTTGCGAGGGGAGGCCTCGGCAACAATTGGGTGAGAGTCTTCACCTTTAGCCTTCTTTTGCGTGTAAGCCTTTTTCAATCGTGAGATCCTCTTGTACTTGTGAGACAAAGAAGATCTTGAAGAGGATGATGAAAGATATTCTTCAAATTTGGCCTGGTCGAACTCATACTCGACCGTGGATTCAACTAGGATCTTGATCGGCTGCGACACGATGGTCTCGATAGCGAGACCGTTGGCTCCCACTGTGATCGCCGGTTTGTTTTCGTCGAAAGTTGGTTTCATTGTGGAATTCATTATATTTTTAGTCGATTACAACAAATTCAAAAAAGAAATGGCCTTTTTATAAGACCTCTCTTACACAACAAATAAAAAAATTACAACTCTCTAGAAAATAACACAGAAATTGTTTATCAACTCCTGTTTTTGTGGGGGATCTTTGCCTGTGCCGGGGTGTAGGCATCGAAAATTGCCGATAGGTCCCCACTCACAGCTCGGTGTTAACGATCGACGATCGAACGACGCTACCCAGTTCACAAGAGCTCAAATGACGCCGGTGAGCGACTAAAGCAAACCGACGGATTACGTGAGTCGACAGAACGTCAGAATCACGAGGATACGGGTTGACCGAAAACCCCGCTATCACCGCAATCGGACCAACGCCCGCTGTGCCTCGATCACCCCACGGATAATCCAACCATCGGGGCCTACAGAGCTTGCCGTCACGATTCCAACGCATCCGAAATCACTCAAATCCGAGTTCGG
>BQKN01066916.1:152920-185215 GCA_022839385.1 Asparagus kiusianus
GCCGTCACGATTCCAACGCATCCGAAATCACTCAAATCCGAGTTCGGACGAAAAGTCAACGGCGGGACAGCGGCAGAACAACGGCACGACCCCGGGGCTGAACCGGGGACACCCCAAGCAGGTCTCGGCAAGCTCGAGACACCCCCATGGGGGTGTCCCGGCCTTGGCCGAGACACCCCTATGGGGGTGTCCCGGCCTTGGCCAGGACACCCCTAGGGGGGTGTCTCTCCCCTTAGGGTGTACATATGACCCCTAGGTGCTCTCTTATGGCTATAAATAGCCCCCTTAGCCCTCCATTTAGAGGGGCTCTTGATTTTGCTCTGATTTAGCTTTGGGAGAAGAATTTCTGGTCTTGGGATTATCCTCGAGATCTGAAATTTTGGAGTTTGGAGCGGCGAAGCCCTGCCGGATCGAGGAGCCTCCACCGTCATTCACCCCCTTTCCTTAGTGTTGCTCCTTAGCGGTGACACTAAGAAGAGCTATTATCTCGTTTTAGCCGAGATATACGCTTATAACCTCTAGATCTTGCGCGGATCGACGAGGTTCTGCTTCTATATCCCACGCGGATAGACGAAGCTCTGCCGGATTTTCCCGGAAGGATCTTGAAGAGTCGGCGGTCCACGGACATCGACGTCCCCGTCACAGGCCAACAACCCACGCAAGCGAGACCGTACCAAACCGGGCTCTCGTGTTTATTTTCGTTTAAGTTGTACCCCTTTGTTTTCATTTTATACTGTTGTAACGCTCGAAGTTGTAACAGATCTCGAAAAAGAGAACATTAATGAAAACAGCAACTTTTACCGGAAACACGGGGGTGCGTTAGCCCGTGGACCACCAAATCACATATTCTAGTTGAATCGTAAAGGCTTTTGGATATTCTTCTTCATTTATCGAAGTAAGAATCTTTAAGAGAATATCTTATCGGTGTAAGATGTTCTCTCTTCCAAAGATCAAGTCAGAGCTTAGATCTCTAGGAACCACCAAAAGCTCTAGAAACAGTTGTGAGGAACGAGGACTCTCTCCCTTGCTCTAAATTAACCAAAAGCTTAAGTCTCTCTGCTATATTCTGCTCTCCCTGCCCTGGATCTTTGTCAATGATGGCCCTAGGGGGTATTTATAGCCTTCTTGGATGATAACTGAAGAAAATAACCGATCAGCAACTACCCCTTTGGGCGCGGCAGCCAGGGGTGACGTGGCTGAAGAAGTGACTTTGGCACGGCAGCCATAGGTGACGCGGCTGAAGAAATTCCTTTGGCGTGACAGTCGCAGCTGGCGCTGTCAAAGGAGTGGTTACTCTCTCGTATTTTTGTAACCGCTATCCCACGACTTTAAACTCCTAAAATGCCACGATTTTCGATGGTAGTGGGCATGATTTTCACTTGTAACTACTTCCTCCACGTTCATAAGTGATCCTCAGCAGTTAATAAGCCATATGGGTTGCATAAAACTCGAGAAACTGTCAAAAATAACGTTTTCAGCTTCTCAGTGTCCGCGCAGTGTACGGTGGAGCGCATTGCTGCGGCAGTTACCACTGCCGCGCACCTCTCGGGTATTTTAGATTTAACTTCTTCATTCGATATCGGAATAAGGTGATCTAAGATATGTTGGAAAGCTGACGAAGATATCTACAACTTTTATCTTTTGAGATTCTTCATATTTAGTTCATATCATGGCTTAAATGTGTGAGACATTGCCACGGCAGTCGCCGCTAACGCGCACTACCGAGACCATTTGCATTGTCTCGGGTATTTTGGCTCTAACTCTCTCGTCCGATGTCGGAATGAGGTGATCCAAGATGTGTTGGAAAGCTAACGAAGAGATCTACAACCTCCCATTTAGCGAGTCACTCTGTTTGTGTGCGAGTAACTCTCCACTACCGCGCCTATGCGTGTCAGTGTACATTGTCGCGCACCTCTGAGGCAGTTTGCATTGTCTCAAGTATTTTGGCTCTAACTCCCTCGTCTGATCTTGGAATGAGGTGATCCAAGATGTGTTGGAAAGCTAGAGAAGAGATCTACAACTTTCCATAGGCGCGCCACTCTGTTTGTGTGCGAAACACCTTCCATTGTCGCGCCTATGCGCGTCAATGTTTCTTGTCACGGGTGTCCATATTATTCTTCTATGTTGTTTTACTTGTTCCTATGCTTCTTTTGGATTTGGATGATCCTCCCTGACTTAGATAGTGACATTCATACCTATATGCATTTTTAGACTCCTACAACAATAATAAATATGAAATATGTAATTTCATATTTATAGACATAAAAATCAAAACTTGTGTTGTATATATATATATATGACTACATATATATACAAGGAAACAGATAAAATGTGTATATGATATTGAGCTTAAAGTACTAACACACATAATATAAACCTAAACTAACTATTACCCAAGCTTGATCTTCATCTTCATTGTAGTCCAACTTGGTAAACTTGGATGAAGCTTGTAATTGGATCTTTAATTTAATAGCAAGGCTTCACTCCACTATTCCGCCAACCTCCATTGGATATGATCGTGAATGTGCAATTCCATCCATCCTCCAACTCGTTGTTTGCCTAGAATAAATATGAAAACACAAATACTAGACAAACAACATTAGAAGTAAATTGTTTGTTAAACATCATCAAATTAAGAAGGCCAACAATATTTGTTGGGAACATGGTTGATGTTACAATATCTCTTGTATTTTGATGATAACAAATTATTATTTATCTAACATATTTTACTGCAGTTTCAAGATATACATCTCAAAGCAACAATCAAGATATTAAGGTTATATCAATAACAAGATTTCAAAGATCAAAAGATGAAGTTAATCAAGTCACTTCGCGCTTCAAGAAGAAAATATACTTTACAAGAGTGATATAATTTTGTCTTTTCTTTTAGAATCTTTGTACAAGCCTTGATCACACACACAACACACACTACTCACTTAGAAGATCATAGAAAATATTCTAAGTATAATCCTAAGTATAATCAACAAATGAATAACTTATTAAACTATTGAGACTATGTATAACATAGTTTCTGGCCGACCAAAGAAATGTCTGGTCGACCAGATATAACAACCAGAAACAGAGATTCAGAAAAATCTCTGTCTGGTCGACCAGATATGGACCTGGTCGACCAGAGGCTTCAGTCTTGATCATACAAGTTCCAGGAAGCCTTTCTGGTCGACCAGGCCTCAATCTGGTCGACCAAGCAGTCACTTCTAACAGTCATATTTTCAAATTAACATGAACGTTTTATGAACGTTTTTGCAGTTATTTTTGAAATATTTTGAACTAAAATTTTACCTATAAATAGGTGTTAAGTTCTGAAGTTAAACAAGAAGATTCATTTCCATAAACTTTAGTTTTTCTTGAGTTATTAACTCCATCTTTGAAGAGAAAAACTGAATGTTATTTTCAGTTTTGTTCTTGGTTAAAACTCCATTACTCTAGAACAAAAACCATTCCTATAGCCTATTATAAGTCACTCACATCTACACATCAAGGCTTATAGGAAAAGAAAGTTGTACCATTTTGTTTCAGTTTGATAATCTCTTGAAAGAAGAGATTGTTGTGGCATTGGCAATTGAAGATTGTCAAAGTTGTACTGTTTGCTTGCGGGTTGCAAGTGCTTGCGGTTTGCAAGTGGAAATAGTAGAGAAATCTCAAGCGAGGCTTGGGGACTGGATGTAGGTCTGGAGGACCGAACCAGTATAAATCCTTGTGTTTGCGTATGTAATTTTCTGTGATTGTCTACACATTGGTTTGATCTTTCTTACTCTTTGTGATATTATTTTATTGAAATTTAAAGTTTCCGCATTAGATTTCATAAACACTATTCAACCCCCCTTTCTAGTGTTTGAGTGCCATTGCAGCGATCCTTCAATATTTACATATTCCTTACAATATATTCCACATCCTTATTTATTGATACTAGTATAGCGCACGTGCTTTGTACGTTGACATGTTGCTGTATTTAATATTATATTATTTAATAAATTATATATAACCATTAAAAGTTATTTTATTGCACCATGATTAAAAATTTTTAACTTATACTATTATTAGTACTTATACTATTACTAACAAACATTTAATAGTTATTTAAAATTTTCTATTATTATATTATTAAATAATTTATTTAGGAGTATAATTATTAAATAATAATGTAATCATTAGTTTAAATAGCACTATTGATATAATTAAACCATTTAAATTATTAAATATTTATGTTATGTACATATTTTATTATAATATTTATTAAATAATGGCAATAATTTTTAATATTATATAACTTTATGTTGTAAAGAATGTTACCTTATTTAATAATTAATATCACCTTAGTCATAAAAAATTGGATGGTATAAATTAAAAATCTATTACTTATAAAAAGTACTTTATATAAAAATATTGGATCCTTGAAAAATATAAGACATTTACTTTCCAACAAAAAGTGTATGACTCATAAATTTTAAAGATCCAATATTTTCATATAAAGTAATTTTCCTAAATAAAAGTATTTTTAATTCATAATGTCCAATTTTTATGACTAGGATGATATTATAATATCGATAAGGGTAATAATTGTTATAATATAAAAAATCAGTCCTTATTTATACTATTATTAATAATTATAATTATATACAATATTTTATTAAATAAATAATTTTACTATTTCATTAAAATAAATAATTCTTTTATAATAAATTATAATATATGTACTAATTTTCTTATCATTATAAATTTTTAGTATATTTTAGCTAGTGGCCAAATATTTTAAGAAAAAGAATAGAAAAGTATATATCTCATAAATATCAAGGATCCAAATTTTATATATAAAGTGATTTACCAAAATAAAATTATTTTTAATTTATAACATCCAAATTTTTATTACTAATATGATATTAATTATTGAATAAAGTAATATTCTTTACAACATAAAGAAATAACCCCTATTTATACTATTATTAATAATTATAGTATGTGCAATAATTTATTAAATGAATGAATTTCATTATTTTAAATACTTAATAATTCGTTATACTAAATTATCATATATTGACGAAATTTTTTATCACTATAAATTATTAATATATCCTAGTGAATGACCAAATAATTTGAGAAAATGAAAAGGTTCATAGTTAATGAGAGGTTATGGGTCATTAGTTTTATAATTAATGGTATAATTTTGAGTTATAAAAAATTGAGAGGGTAAAAAAAATCAAAAATTTTGACATGGGTTTTCTCTTTTATAGGTAGTATAGATTATAAATAATAAAGATTTACCTCAGAATCCAACAACTGGATCTTCAAATCTAAGAAGAGTATAACATTCAAATCCATGAAGAAACATTACAGGAAAAAAATATTATTGCTCATACAGTTATATTTTTAGGGTTTACAATCCTTTACTTAAATAAAAAATATACCCGACTCTTAATTGGACCTACTTTACTAAGGTGCTGTTTGTTTCGTTTTTTAACTCGATGGAAAAGTTTTACACCGTCTCCATATCAGATTTTTCGTGGCCACGTTGGATATAAACTTTCCGTCGGTTTTTTTCCCATCTTTGGTTCGTTAGGGTTGAAGAAGGAAAACTCGGTGAAAATCACCGCCACATCAGATTTTTTTCTCTCCCCCAATTCCTTCCTCAACCTTGTGAAATCGACGAAAACTGCAGTCACGTTGGCTTTTTGTCATATAAACAAAAGTTTTCCCTTTTTTCCCATGCGAACCAAACACAAGAAAAATAAATACATTGGTTTCCCACCATTTTTTTGTGCAAACCAAAGCGAAACAATTTATTTCTTGGAAAAGTTTGGAAAACTCAAAACTTATGTTTTTGTACATGGAAATGCATTTTCCTATATCTAGGAAACGAACCAAACAGCCCCTAAATATACAAAACATCAAAACTTACCTTACTCCCTACAATTGAAAGAAAAAAAATTGGTCAAAGGATTAAAATTGAATTCATTTCTTAATAGGAAAAGTCTCATACTTAATAAGTACTAAAAATAGAAAAATGCCAAAAAGGTTCCACCGAAGAAATATCACAAATCCAAGCATTACAAACACAACTTCAGTGAGGTGTGGTTAACCCAGTCTCACAGAAATACATGAAAAACATGCATTACCACAAATCGCTCCATATACTCTTTGGACTATATATACGCTCTACGACAATAACGTAAAAGTTTTGGTATAATAGAAAGGTCATATATGACAATAAGTAAATTTAATTTTGTGATGTTGTAGGAACCGTGGATGGCCCAGATAGTTGGAAGGTTTCACAATAGCTCTCAAAGTCTTCGTCTTCGGCGGGATTTCCGTATCAAAATATAAATAAACATAAAAATAAAAATAATCGTGATGTTGCATACGTGTGGGTATAAGCTATCTCTATGATTTGACTAGAAGGCGGTAGAGGTTGCAAGTCCAACTACGTTACTTCAACAAATCAAATAATAACCCGTAACATTAGAAAGATGATATACTGATGAATTCTTTAAATTCCATTCACATAAGAAGATTACACCAAGTATGGGACAAACATTCAAACAATATTGGTCCACTCAAAGAGGTCCCGGCCTTGATCGTCTCCTACTGACTACAACGCCGTGAGGATGTTCCGATGTTGATATCTAAACTGTATTATTATTATTATTTTACTTAATAATGCAAGGGAAGGATGGTGAAATCATTTTGAATTAATTGTCAATCAATCAAATGTAGTTGATTCTGTTTCTTGGTAAAGTCATTTATCTTCAGTTATTTTTTCAGAAATCCTTTTTATACCATGCATGCTTTGAATTCTTCGACTGTGCTTATTCCATTCACAGACTCATCAAATGCTTCTTGGAAATTCACTATGGTATTATAAGCTTGTCACAATTTTTCTTTAGCTTTTCTCATTATATGCTATTGACATAGTCTATGAATACTATTGGGAAACACCTCTTCGATTGCTTTCTTCATACCATGATCTTGATTAGTTATAATTGCATGAGGATACTTTACATACATTAATTGCTTTAAAAAAAAGTTTGAAAAATCCAAACAAACGAAGGAGCCTTTTCATCTCTAATGAGTGCACAACCAAATAGTATTGATTGTCGATGATGATTAGTACCTACAAAAGGAGCAAACAGCATCCGATACTTATTTTTCATATAAGTTACGTTGTATCAGATGTGATTACATCTCCAAAGCATTCATAAGACATTCTTTGCTCTTCCATTGGACCAAAATAAATGTTGTATGATGTTTTGATCATCAACTCTGATATCATAAAAGAATAGAGGATTTTCTTCTTGGAGGCTCTTGAAGTAATTAATAGTTGTCTACACATCACAACCAAATAATTTTCTACGTGCTCCTCCAATTATATCACCTAAATCTTTTTTTGTAAAAGATGTGTTAACACGACCTCCGCATTGTGATGAGATCACGGACATAATTTTCCCTGTTGGCACATGTTGTTCATGAAGAACACTGATCATATCTGCTTGAGCTTCTGTTATAGTATAATGAGATCGTAAAAATCGAACTTTGCTTGGACTAGAGATTATTGGGTGATTGTGGTCCTTGATAAAACGTGATACAATCCATGTTTGATCATCGGTCATCTTTGCGGTTAATCGAGCTTTACAACTTGTCCTTGTTGTTTGCCTTTGTCTTATTTTTATCTGTGCTCCAATCTCATTACTCACTTCTCCCTCTCTTTCTTCTTCATCATGTTTGTCTGACTGTCCCTCACAAGAACATGTCCATGTTGGTCATGTTATAATCTTTGTTTTTAGTGATCGGTAAAATGAGTTTTTTCGGGTACTAAAACCAATAGTTAGTGCATATGTATTATAAAACTTCAAAGCTTCATCCGAATGTCATGCCTTCATATGGCCCATCAATGTCATCATGATCATTTGAGTAAGATTGATGGTTATCACCTCTGTTGTTTGCTTCTAATAAGTTTTCATGTTCACTAGCAATATCCGAGTCCTTCTCGATGTTAGTCTCACATATTCTCTGTAAAATTAAAGCAACAAAATTGTATTTTAGTCTTGTAACTAATACTTTATAAAATAAAAATCTTATTTAGGTTTAGCTAGAGTCTTTGATTAAGTCTTATAAGTCTTCTGAAAGAATTTACATTGTATCATCAGAATAAAAGAAGATTAAAGTAATAAGAATAGAGAGAGTACCTTCATAGAATATGACTCTGAAGTCACCAAAGTATTTCTATATGTTGAAGATCCCTTCTCTGTTCTTAATTATGATTTTGGCGTTGAAAGAAGAGAAGGGATTAACAAGAATTGATGTTGAAAAGATACAATATCAGTTTATTTGTTTAGTTGCCTAGAAAATCAAAAAGAACGAAAAAAAAAATTAGGTCAGGATGAGATATATAAGGTAAGAACAAGAATTTCAAGGATTTTGTAGATATTTGTTTAGGTTCCTGGAAAATTAAAAATAAGGAATTGAGAATAAAGGTCAGAATGAGATATATAAGTCAGAATGAGATAAATAAGGTAGAATAGGAGCATTATACGGGTGAATGGCTAAGGTTTGCTAGTGCTGTTTTTTTATTGAAAAAAATGGGGCAATCAATTAGAATGGAGGTTTACACGAGAATTTTTGGACGGAGGATATAATTAAGAAAAAAGTTAAGATTAAGAAAGGTAAGAAAATAAGTTAATTTTGAATTAAGATATTTAAGGAGGAGAGAGAAACTAATTAAGATATTTCATGATTGTATGCACCCCACCAACTATATTCTATCTACTAGTTGAGATGCACGTGCAATGCATGCATGTGGTTGAATATCATGAGTTGAGATGCACGTGCAATGCTCGTGGTTGAATATCATGATTATTTAAATTGATAAAAATAGAGTAAAAAATAAAAAAGAAAATAAAGTTTTTTGTGGGATTGATCATAAACTCGATAATCTCTCTCTCAAATAAAATTTTGTCATTGTTTCATTCAACCCAGACTGTGACCACGTGATCTACTATTTGTGAGTTATAAACACATTAATCTAGTACAATATCTCTATTTATTAGTATCTTGAAGTCTTCAAAAGATGGGTGATCATTCAATTCACAAAGGAGTTTTGCATATAAATTTACTTGCAATATGTCCATTAAACTTTTAATTGTGGTTTGACTCATATTCACGTTAACTTTTAGTTGATGTTTCACTCATATTTATATTATCTAATATTTTTATTCAATTTTATAGCTCATTCTCTATATCATAAAAGTAAGACTAAAAATATGAATAATTATTTTTTTGTGAAATTAAAACAGGGAGATTATGATATATTTCGCCATGTGCTCTAAATATATATTTTTTTTCTTTGAAGCAATGTCCCTATCAAATCTTACCCCTAAACAATGTAAATGAAAAATGTTATTATAACTCACTTGCCTAGAACAATTGTATTGTATATATGATACATAACTCTTCTGAAATATTCATTTGAAATATTCATATCTTCGAAGTAGATTTTGCTATTGTGAGAGTAACGTGTTAGAGGCTCGTATTCAAACTTTTTGGCTTTATAAAAGACACAAGAATTTGGGGTGTATATCTTATATATCGTAAAGAACATATCGATTCATGAAGAATTTTCCTAATAATAATATTATTACAACGATATTACTATTCAATAGTAAATCAATTTTTTATTATGTAAGATTATATGACCCTTTATAATAATTTATAAAATATATATATGAAAACCTCGATGCTTATAACCAGTAGTTGGGCTCTACAAAATAGATTAACTTTATATTGTAGTTTGTTATTTATAGTACTATTGGCAATGTCATTACCTTTCCTCTTTATCATGTTATTCACACTTTTCTGATGTAATTTCTCTTTTGTTAATCATTCAATTAGCTATATTTAGTTTCTATAATATCAGAGGTTAGAATATTCTCTTCTATTTAAAAAGTGCTGACATAATTTTCTTAAAAAATATATATGCATAGTAACAATAGTATATACTTCAGTACAACTCAAACATTGGCTTGAAGCCATTTAGAGTGAGGTTATTTCTATGCTAGAATGGTGATATAGTTATTACACAATATAAAAAATTAAAGAAGAAATTTCTACAAAGAAAAAGTAATTTAATATATCAAATTAAGAACTAATTTATAAAGTATACAAAGTAAGGTATATAACTTCATAAAAATTTTATAGTGAGTGACCAACTACAATCATCCTAATTTAAGCATAAATAATTATTATTTTAGTTACTAATTTGACACGCGAAACTATGGAATAAATATCGAACAAAAAATAAAAATTGAGATTGTATTATGTTGTAGGTAAATAAATAAATGTTATTAGAGCTCCTCTTTATATTAAATTTAAAAGTAATAATTTAAATTGTTAAGCACCAAATATTAGCTCATGTGAGAAAGTAAAGTAATTTATGGTCTTTATACGTAAGTAGTTAATCAATCAAACGTATTAAAATTATGATAACCATAGTCAAAATTATATGGTGGGTTCACATTAAATATAATTTATAAAAAATAGTACATTAATGTCAAAATCTTTTTAAATACTATATAGATTGTCTGAAAAAATTTCATAAACTGTACTGCCTAGGAATAGTAATGCGCACACTTAACTATGGTCTAATAATCTTAAGAACGACTTATTCTTTAATATCATTATTAATTGATGTATATGCATTACACTGAAAACATAACAAAAATTTAGAAAACAACAAAATAAACACCCTCAAAAGTTTTCAAAAGTGTAAAAAATACCCTAAAAATTGTAATTTACAAATACATAAAACTATTAAACATTATATTGATATAAAGGAATTACAAAAATTTATTGAAAATTTTCAAACTTTGGAGGGGAATTTGCAATGTAATAATTAAACTTTGAGGGTATTTTTTTATATATTTCAAATTTAATAGGTTTTCAATTAGTTATGTTCTTTTCAAAAACATTATGAGTAATATTTATTATGAAAAGTTTTTCCCAAACCTATACTTTTAAAATGTATATGATATTTTTTGCAAAATTTTAATTTTCTAGGGGTTGGTAGTAATTTTGCATATTCATTTTAGTGTTTATAGGTTAGAAATTCTCATGATATTTTTTTGTAAATTATGAATTTTAAGGATTTTTTGTAATTTTTTAAACTGATAGGCTTTTTGTACAGATTGTAAATTATTTATAGACTATTTATAATTCCTATGCTTTCAATTTACTAATGATTTTGAAAATTTTAGGGTGTTTTTTTATAAATTTAGAATTTTAAACGTTTGTTTGTAATATTTGAAATTTTAAGTGTATTTTCTATAAATTATAAATTATGTAAGGGATATTTATAATTCCTATATTTTTAATGTACTGTTAGGTCAGAAATTATCAAGATTTTAATAAATTTTATAATTTTGAGGGTTTTATTTTGTAATTTGTAAAAAGTTTAGTGTGTATTGCAAATTCCATAATTTTTTGGGGTTTTTTGTGTTATTTGTAGGTTTTTAGTATGTTTATAGATTTGAAATTTTCAAGGTGTTTTTTATAAATTTTGAATTTTTAGGGGTGTTTTTGTAATATTTAAAACTTACGATATGTTTTATCTAAAATAAAAAACCTTCAGTTTTTAGTTAGCACATGTTTTTCAGATTTCTCACTGAATTGAGATAAGTAAAATTTATAATTTTTAAGATGCTTTAATAAATTTTGAATTTGTAGGGGTGTTTTTACAATTTAAAAAACTTGAAGAATATTTTTTACAAAGTCCAAAAAACTTTTAGGTGCTGGCTAGCATATATTTTTTAGATTTCTCTACGAACTGAAATAAGTGAAGGATTTGAATTATATGAAACATATCTAATTTATCCAATAACATGTTAAGTCTCTGTCACGCCCCGCTTCCCAAAATACCCGGGAATCGGAACGCGAACAAGCCCGCGACGTATTAGATTGAGAAGAAATATACGCTATCATTTTTTTCCTTTTCTTTTCTTCTCAATCCAATACGCTAAGCGTCTGGAAATAAAACAAAGCGAAGTCACAGGTCCCCGATCACAATAGCAAAAATATAAAGACAACTGAGAATAAAATAATACATATCACAAATGAATATCATCTCAGACATAAAATGCAGGTCAAACATCCCTTATACAAGACTATCTGAACGAAATACTGAAAATATAAAATACAATAATCTAGTGGAAAGAAATGCTATAAAAAGAAAACTAAGATCAAATAACTAAGCTTTAGCTTCTTCTGCTACACCGTCTTCAAGGTACTCATGCTGTGAATCCTCTGGCTCCTGCTGAACCTGCTCTTCTCCTAAGTCTGACGTACACCAGAGAAAATAGGTGTACGTCAGGTGCATAGCGCACGGCAAGACCCCACAAAACAAATAGAACAACGAAAACCAAAACGAGAACGATACGACAACTGGTAATCCAACGAAATCACATGCAATCCACTACCAAAACATGATAACCATAAGAATCCATAAATCAATCGGGTAATAAAATCACGCAGCTAGCGATTAAACTAATCATCCAAGTCACAAGGTCATACAACTAGATGGAATTAATACTTAAAATCTACAACAAGAGACGTAGTACGTCGAGCGAATAATCCAAACAAGGAAACCCTCATGTATATACCATATGTCTCAAATTGTGGATAATTAAATATTAATCCCGATCTATGTATGGAAAGAAATATAACTGGGCCGTATCTCACAAATCATCCAAGTGACGAAATCATATAACTAGTCATCCTATCACAACTCACTGGTCCATCTCTCACAGAGTCAACACTCATATCATCGGATAACTGACTGTTCACAAATCCCCTACGTGCATCCAATCCCGCTACACATGCGGCCAGAGGACTACACGTAAACCGTTTTCTGCCCGGTTCGAACTCAAGCACAACTCAGGTGACGAAACGATTTCACTGACTAAAGTGATGTACACACTTCACTTTAGCCCTACAAACCAACCCCGGTGGCGACACCAACCACAGGAGCGACCCTGGAAGATACATCAACAGTCTTATCCGATCACATGAACATTAACTTCCCATCCCAACTCTTCTCGTTTTTCTAATCAATCATAATCCTCATTGAAACTCGGGTTCACCACCTAAACTCAATCAACACACTCACACATGTCACTAAGTCTGTTCATGACGCATGAGGTCACTAAGTCATGAACTGCTAGGGGTTCTCAAACACAATAGCAAACAATAAGTACAACCAATCATGCGCTACGATATCATGACATATCACATAATTAAAATGAGAATCACACATCCAAAAATAATCCTTTAAATTAATGAATTTATTTACTTCAAAATGATTTCCTTATCCGAAATAAATCTTTTATTTTTTGTTATAATTATCCAAAAATAATTCTATTTTCCAAAATAACTCCTTTTAAATAATTCTAAAAACATTCTTTTTAATATTTCCTCTTACAAAATAATTTCTTTTCTAATTAAAGTTAATCTAAAATAATTTCCTTTTCAAAATAAATTCCTTTAATTTATTTATAATTATTCTAAAAATATTCTTCTTCCAAGATAATTTCTTTTAAATTATTTTAATTATCTAAAAATGATTCTTTTGCCGAACTAAATTCTTTTAATTCATAATAATTATCAAAAATATAATTCTTTTGCCGAACAAATTCTCATACTTTACTATAACTCTTCTGAAAATATTATTCATCATATTACTACAAATTATTTAATATTAATCATCAACCAATCCCACACAGATGATTATAACACAAATTAATATGCAGATAATTCATAATAAGTATAAAATTCTAATTAATGACAAGATGAGCAAGGGATCTTGCCTACGAGGCCGTAGGGCCTGTCGACGATGCGACGACGCCGATGCGGGTATTGTCCGACGGATCTGAAGGGAGGGCAGCGAGGAAGGCGACTGCGTGCTCGGGTTGGTGGGGCTGTTGACGTGGGGATCTAAGCAAGGCACGACGGGGGCTGTTCGGGGTTGGGTTCGGGTCAACGGGGAGGTGGAGGTGGCGGTCAGGCGGAGCAAGGGCGGCGAGGTGGTCGTGCTTAGAGGCAGAGGCACAGGCAGAGCTTGCCGGCGATGGTGAGGCGAGTGGGAGCGGCAACTGAGGTGGCGGAGGGGTTGTAGCGGGTGGGGTTGGGTGGCCGGAGCGAAGGCGAGTGGCTGGGGAGGAGCGGCGGGTGGCTACGTCGAGGTCAGGGAGGAGGAGGTCACGGCGGGGCGTTGGTAGAGCTCGAGGAAGAAGAGAGAGATGGAGGAGGCGGTGACAGGGGAGGCTGGGGAGCGGCTGGTCGGCGACGGTCTGAGGTCGGGGTCGAGTTTGGGGTCGGGGAGGCGGATGCGGTGGACGCGGTCGCTGGAGGTGGACGGGAATCAGAGAGATAGGTGAGAGAAAAATGAGAGGCGGCGGAAATTGAGAGAGAGAGAGAGGGTATATATATATATATATATATATATATATATATATATATATATAATTTTAAATTAGGGTTAGGGTTTAGGTTTAAAACAAAAATAATTATAATAAATACTATTGGGTACTTAAAAATTAAACTAATTACATAATAATTATCTACAATTAAAAACATACATGTTGTGCTATTACAACAGTTGATACGAAATAGTCGAAATATACTCATATTGTATAATTAAACGAGAATAATTAATAAATAAAATATATTTACTCATATTTAAAATCAAATAATTATAGGACAATTACGTACACATTAAAACGTACTAGTTATACTAATACGATAGATAATATGTAACGATAGAAATAATACAATAAATTATACCAAAAACACGTAATTAATAATACTATGTATTATATGAAATAATTTGTAATAATATTAATAACACAATATATTATTTAAAATAATTCATAATAGTACCGATAACACAACAAATTAATTCTAGGAATTTTGATCACACAAAATAAATTTATAAATATCAAAATCATTTATTTAAATATAAATTTAGATTTTTAAATCATAGAAAATTGTAGAAATTAGAGAAAAATTGTAAATACTCTTTTAAAAATCATAATTAAATATTGTAAAATTCTAGAAAATTATTTTAACTAATATCAAAATTTCACGGTCCTTACAGTCTCATTATGAATAGAATAAATCATTTGGTTACCAATTCAAAAAAGTTAGGATAATTATAATAGATTAGGATAATAATATAATATTTAGAAAAAATAAGGATAATATTGACCATAGAAAGATTTTTCCGAACTCGTACTTTTAAAGGGAGTATGATTAGTACCAATCTCAAAGCATTAATCTAAAAATCTAATGGTTAAAAAGTTAGGAGGAGGAGATACCCTCTCCTCTTAGGGGCTGTTTGGTTGTATGTTTTTACCATGTAAAAGGATGGAAAGTATAAAAAAAATGGGTCCAAATATCAGCTTTCATCACTTTCAATTGTTTAATTTTAGTTGTGAAAATAGTGTAAAGTGATTTCATATGCTGATGTGGCTTGTAAAGTGATTTCATAAAAAAAGACATGATTTTAGGAGAAAGCTGACATTGAAGTCAGAAAAAAATAATAAATAATAATTCCAACCAATATGATCATTTGAATAGGGACCACTTTTTATACTTTCCAAACAAACAATTACAGTTATATTTTCAAACCAAACAAACAATTTATGATTCCAATGGAATCAAAAACAAACAAAGAAAAGTATATAAGTGAAATTGATGAGGTGGACAACAACTTTCAAAGTTGTGTCATAAATACACAATTTTACCAACAACAACCAAATAATCCATATATATATATATATATATATAAATATATAGATATATAGAGAGAAACTTTTGTCAACTTAAGTGGACGTCCACTAAGTTTCTTATCCATTGATGATTATTTGATTGAGCTACATTGTAGATGATCCGCTCCGTTAAACTTGATCTACATATTCTAAAACCCCAACGCACCAAATTTGGGGTAAATCCGTCGTTGTTTGACCCTTCATCCACTCGTATCAATTTTAACGGTTTCGAATGAATAGAACTTTTTACATGGCACGACAGAGGGTCAAACCACGACGGGTTCACCCCAAATTTGTGTGTTGGGGTTTTAGAATATGTAGATCAAGTTTAACAGAGCGGATCATCCACAATGTAGCTCAATTAAGTGATCATTAATGGATAAGAAACTTAGTGGATGTCCACTTAAGTTGACATAAGTTTACACACACACACACACACACTATATATTCTATCTATTAGTACCAATCTCAAAGCATTAATCTAAAAATCTAATGGTTAAAAAGTTCGGAGGAGGGGATACCCTCTCCTCTTAGGAGGAGAATAGTCCATATATATATATATATACACACACACACACACACACGCACACACCAAAATTTTGAGGTCATAATCATACTCCTTTTAAAAGTAAGAGTTTGGGGAAATCTTTTCATGGTCAATATTACCATTAACTCGGTTTTGAATTTTACATTGATATCCTAATCTATTCTAATTATCCTATCTTTTTTGAATTGATAATTAAATGATTTATCCTATTCATAGTGAGACTTAACATGTTATTGGTGAAAAGGAGATATATTTGATATAATTCAAATACTTTACTTATTTTAGTTAGAAGAAAAATCTAAAAAACATATGCTAGTCAACACCTAAAAGTTTTTGAACTTTTAGAAAAATATCCTCCAAGTTTTTTAAATTGTAAAAATACCCCTACAAATTCAAAATTTTATTAAAACGACTTGAATATTACAAATTTTACTTATTTCAATTCAGTGAGAAATCTAAATAACATATGCTGGCTAAAAATTTAAAACTGAAAGTTTTTAACTTTGAAAAAAGTATCTTGTAAGTTTTGAAAAATACAAAAACACCCCTAAAATTCAAAATTTGTTAAAAACATCTTGATAATTTCAAACCTATAAATATACTAAAAACTTACAAATAACACAAACCCCACCCCCAAAAAATTATGGAATTTACAATAAATACTTTAAACATTTTACAAATTTTAATACGTTTGATTGATTGACTATATAGGTATATAGACTATAGATTACTTTACTTTCTCGCATGAACTAATATTTGACGCTTAATAATTTTTAATAATTACTTTTAAATTTAATATAAAGATGAGCTCTAATAACATTTATTTATTTTTTTACAAGATAATACAATCTTAATTCCTATTTTATGCTTAAGATTTATTCTATAGTTTAGCGTATCAAATTAGTAACTAAAATAATAATTATTTATGCTTAAATTAGGATGATTGTTGTTGATCACTCACTATGAAATTGTCATGAAAATATAGACCTTACTTTCTGTTGCTATTTACACTGCCCATATATATTTTATAAATTAGTTGTTAATTTAACATATTAAATTACTTTTCCTTTATAAAAATTTCTTCTTTAACTTTTGGATTGTGTAATCACTATATCACTATTCTAGCGTAGAAATGACCTCTATCTATATGGCTTCAAGCTTAGGGGTGCAAACTGGTCCAGATTTATCTGGACCGACCGCAACCGTATCCGTTTGGAAAGTATGGTAAGGAAAAATTAAAACCGGTCGGATATGGTTTCAGAAACGGTTACGGTTTAGATTTTTTATCTGAATACGGTTTAATATACGGTTATCGGATCGAAATTACGGATACAGTATGGATATCTGGATATTTGAAATGGGCTATATATATAACGCTGATTTATAAATTATAACACATATTAGGTTGGGTCATACTCAAAATCCACAACCCGACCCAATTAAAACTCAAAAAACCTCCCCAATTCCCCAACCCTAAGCAGCTAAGCCCCTATGCTCAAAATCTCAACCCGATCGTCCAATCCTCCCGATCTCCGCCTCTGATCCTTCGTGTCAGGCTCCACCTCCTCCTCCGCATCGAGCTCCGCCTCCCGAGATTCGCCTTCGAGCTCCGCCTCCTCCTCCGCGTTGAGCTCTGCCTCCCGCTCCTCCTCCGCGTTGAGATTCCCCTCCTCCTCTGTGTCGGGCTCCGCCTCCCGCTACTCCTCCGCATCGAGATTCCCCTCCTCCTCCGTGTCGAGCTCTGCCTCCCGCTCCTCCACCAGTGAGGTCGTGCTCGTCATCGAAGCCTACAGAACCCTTCACCCTTCGCCCTCAATTTGGTATAATTCAAAACCCTAAGCCCTAATTTTTTTTTGAAACCCTAATTTCTAGCATTTGTTGAGTGATTTGAAAACCCCTAATTTATTTGATAAAAATCCCTAACCTATTAGTTCTAGTTGTTTTTAGTTGCATACATAATTGTAATTCGCATCATTATATTTTTTTTGTTTGATTAAGTTCAAAATTTCAATGAATAGGTATTAGAATCATGTCGTCTAATCCATCAGTTCAAGCTTCTAACGAAGAACCCACAGTTGAACCGGCCATTGAACTCGCAATAGAAGAGTCTTCTAATAAAACAGAGGAAAAAGCTGAGAAAAAGGGGGGGGGGGGAATTAACTTCTAACGTATGGTTAGACTATGAGAAAATTGATAGAGTTGAAAAGAAAATTGTCGATGGGAAAGAAGTTGAAATAAAAACCAAGATAGCGAAATGTGTAGGCGTCTAAAATTGCCTATAGGTGTCTGCACAGAGCTCGAGAAGGAGAGAAGATGACAAACGTCGTTATCCGAGTCTAAGAGGATTATCTAACGCCGACAAGTGCATGAACCGGAATGGCGAACCACCTGTGTCTCGTGCGCTCACTAGCCACCTCCAATTAGCCGTCACACCTCTTGATCAGCCCGCGCGTGTCAGTCAGCTCACGTGTGTCGGTCAGCTCCAAATGACCAAACGCACTCGTCAGTCAGCTCGCGCGCATCGATCAGCTCCAAGTGACCCGTCACGCACAACAGTCAGCTCACGCGCGTCAGTCAACTCCACGTGACTGGCCACGCACGTCAGTCAGCTCGCGCGTATCAGTCAGCTCCAAGTGACTGGACACGCTCGTCGATCAGTTCCTCAGCAGAGTGTACAAGTCAACACGACGACCAAGTAAACAAAATGATAAAAAGTACAAGTCTGGAAAGTCGGGAAGCATCAAAAACGTCAAAAAGGGGGCTCGAAACCCGCGTGAAAGCCGAGTCACCGATCGGTGACCCGCGGCCACCGCGGGTCACCAAGTGGTGACCCGCGGGTGGCACGGGTCACCAAAGAGTGACCCGTGGAGGCTGCAGGTCAGACTTGTCTGACCCGCACCCCTTGTTATCCAGACAGTGCAGACCATGTCTGTAACCGTCAAAACGCCTTTCGGTTTGTTTCGATCAGTTTTTTCTATTCTGGAACCTCCATAACTACCTGCACATCATATCTAAACATGAGTGGATGGTTGTTGACAAATAATATGAACAAATACTCCATTCCTATCCAAATCAACCAATTTCGGAACCTATAAATATGAATGAGGGCTTCCGTTCTGAGGGGAGAAAAATTGATCAAGAGGGTGAGGTGCTGCTGGAGTGAAGAATCAAAGGAGCACGAATTTACAGCGAAGGCAAGTCAGATCCCGACGAACTTCAGCATAAAGAGGAAGGCTTTCGAAGGATCTGAACCCATATTCCCTCCCGTTTGTTCTTTGAGATTAGGCTTGATCTTAATCTCGAGAAGAGTACTGATTTCGCTTGGTCGATCTCAGTACTTCAGTGAATACTTCCTTGGTGAAGTAGGAGCTTTGATATCACTTCTGTCAACCGGATCCGATCCACAGGCGATCCACGGATAAACCCCGGCACCGGCAAAAATCCCGCAAAAAAAAAAGCGATAGGCGATAAACACCTATTGTGTATTGTTTGAAAGAGAGTTGTAATTTACTTTTCATTGTATCCAAAGTCTTATAAAAAGACTATTTTTTGAATTTATTGTAACGTCTAAAGTTGTAATAAATTCTGTAATGAAAACAATTTTCTCCTCAAACAAACTGGCGACCATAGTGGGAGCCAATAGCCTTTCTGCGAAGGATGATGTGTCGTAACCTCAGATTCGGGTCCCAGTTGAAGAAGAGGTCGAGTACGAGTTCGACCAATAGAAGTTTAAGGCGTATATGTCGTCCTCCTCCTCCAGATCCTCCTCCCCTCGCAAGCGCAGGAAGATCAACGTCCCCATTGCTGCTACAACTGCATCTCACAACGCCCCTCCGGTGTCCAATGAAGTCGAAGTAACAGATCTGAATTCCTCATCAATCAAGGAGTTGAGTACTGAAGGTGCGCTTATTTTGTCAAAGAGGACACCAAAGGCAACGCCAACGCCTCGCGTGCCAATTCGCCAAGGCTTTGGAGTCTTTTGACGAGATCTGTTACGATGCAGATCTGAAACTCAGAAGACGCCAAGTGTTGTAGCAGTGAGCAAACGGCCCCTCCTCTAAACCAGTAGCAAATGAATGGATTCAAGTCAAAAGGACCCGGTCAACCCTTGAGGAGCACATCCAAAATCTCCGTGCACTCCTTGCGCATGTGCATATTCTTGTGCAAAAGGTCCGAGAGTTGGAGAAACAAGAGGTGGCCAAGGAACAAGTAAAATCACGCCAAGTCTGGAGGCCGTAGCTCAAGATAACGACCGAAACTCCAAAAAAATGCGAGTCACCCCAACATGACCCGCACCTGGGCCGAGCTAAGAGGTGTCCTGTGCCTATTTTTCCGACTCTGGTGAATTCCATTTCTATTCCGACTGATCCCGTACCTTCGATGAAGTCCTACAACAACACGGACTTGCCCCATGCAAGAAGGCGATAGCTGATCACCTTGGTCCTTTGCACGAGAATCGAGACAAAGATCTCTTTAAAGAGCACTTAGGTCCGGTGACTGAACCCCGAGCAACACATCGGGCTGGGGGTCGCACACGCCTTCGTAACAAATTGAAGCCTTCCTATAATAAGAAAGCTCCTATAACCGAACGCCTCGGACAGCAAATTGAAGTCCAAGAGTCTGTTAAAGTCTCATGCTTACAAAGGCGCGGCTCCAAATGTGTGACTCTTTAGAAAATTAACAAGGTGTTAAAACCTCAGAAGGAAACATGCTCGTCTGAGGATGATAACGTTATACCTTGAAAGTTGTGTCAGCACACGATAGGTTGCTCCAGTGATCATGCCAATGAGTTGTACTATCAGGCTGGGGGTATGAATAAATCTTAAAAGAGAAGTACCCGGGAAGCGGACTATCATTGTTCGTGTACTAAAATTATCAGGGTAGTATTACCAGCATGTAACTGCCACAAGACCGCTCCACAGAGGGTCTCGGTATTCCAAAGGCTTTCATCTGAAGCATCAAAACCCAAATCAAGGCGTTCTCACAAAAGAAGATCGGTCGGCCGAGATAACGAATTTCCAGAAGTTACCACCAACATGGTCAATAAGGGAAAATCTCTGATTGTTTCAAGTGGTTCTAGCCCCGACTTTTCTCCAGGTAGAGGAGTCAATTCGGAAATAGCCCAACTAATGTCTTAACTTCAGCTAGAAGTTGTCGAACCTAAACAATCCACAGTCATGATTAACATGGCTAATAAGGGAAAGTCAACTGGACCTTCTAGTTCTGACCCCCTCATATCGCATCGTCTAACCCTGTTACAATCGGGAACCATTAGGCAAAGGGATTATCAGAGGATGAATAGAGACTTATCCTCGGATGATGAGGTATAAGATGCTAACTCTGCAGTCGCTTCTGATAATACAGTATCCAGCCCAGGATAATCCCACGAGGCATTCATGATCAACACCGAGCAAATGGCCAAAATTCTCGAGGATGCTCTAGCCAAGCAGAAAGAGGCATTCAAGATTAAAATGGAAATGGCTATGTAACGGATGAAGGAAGAGCATGACCAACAGATTCGGGCTCTGTCCAATCAATTTGGTGAATCCAGCCATCGTAACATTGCTAACCAAGCAGGTAGTGATTCAGATGTGGATGAACACCTCAAAGCTGATAACCCTCCCGTTGACCAAAACACTGGGGTGGCCCCACTAAAGACAACAACGCTGGGGGTAGCCCTACTGAAGATAACAACACTGGGGGTGGTCCCATCGAAGATAATAATACCGGGGGTGGCCACGTTGTTCCTTTTAGAAATCATCCAAATCATGATACAGACGAGGACGAAAAGATGAAGGACCTCGAGAGAAAAATCAACACTCTGATATTGCTCGAGAAGCGAAAAAGACCGATATTCCGTATCCTTATCCAAGAGAGTGGGAGTCGACCCTGTATCCAGTGAAGTTCAACCTGATCAACTTCATGTCGTTCGACGGGAAGGGCTCTCCCACTCAACACTTGATTTATTTCAAGTCTCATTTGGGCATGATCTCCGGCAATAAAGCCTTGATGGTTCGGTCATTCATTGGCACCCTTTGCGGGCCTGCCTTCGATTGGTATCGCCGTCTCAAGTCTGGAAGCGTTAACAGCTAGGACGATATGGAGAGCTTATTCCTCGACAACTTCTTTGATGATGACGCCGAGATATCAATTAGGATACTCTTTGAGGAGAAACAGGAAGACGATGAGGCGGTCGATGACTTCATCAAGCGCTTTCGAAATAAGACGATGAATTATCGAGATCCCATCAAAGAGGACTTCATCCTCCAAACCTTTCATAACAACCTATCCATTGATATTGTGGAAGTTATGGGAGTATCATCGTCCAACACCTGGAAAGAGTTGAAGATGCGCGGAGAGAAGAACGAACGCTTCCTCAGAAGGAAGAAAGCCGAAAGAAGCCAACCGACGGCTAACCCTCCGAACTCAAGCTTCATCTCCCGTGGTAAGAGGAAGGCACATGCAGCAGTTGTTGACGTTAATCAGACATCGCAACAACAACCCCGAAGACAACAAAAGACTTTGGATCCGAAAATTCAAAAAGAGTACTCCTTCAAGGACGAAGACGTTCCAACCATTTTCGAATCCCTCCTTGAAAACAACAAGATTAAGCTACCACCTATCACAAATCAGAAGAAGAAGCTGATAATACTTCGGATCCAAAGTACTGTACGTACTACAAGGCGATCCAAAGTACTGTGCGTACCACAGGAGGATCTTTCATCCCATCAAGGCTTGCTTCGCTCTCAAGAATAGCATCCAAACATTGGTTGAAGATGGCATCATAATGCTAAATTAAGCTGAATGAAGACACCAACGAGTATAAGAGTATAAACTGCTTCTCCCATGACTCCGACAACTATAAGAGTATAAACTGCTCATTCTGACACTCCGAAGAGTATATGAGTATAAACTGCTTCTTAATACTCCAATAGGCATACGAGTCTAAACTATTTTCTAATTTTAACGGGAAGTTTCTGGAAGAATATCGTATGTGATATTCTTAAGGATAACCCGACCATTCAGTTGAGTACAATGTTAGACCCAGATTCACAAAGAAAGCTGGGTTTGGATATAACGGGAAGTTTCCGAAAGAATGCTATATGTTGTGTTCTTAAGGATAACCCGGTCGCTACAAAAAAGGGATGAATAAGAAACTCTCACTTGGACTCTAAATGCTTCCAAGAGTGAAACATATCCAATTGCCGGGATCAATTTCATCAACTTCCAAGTACTTCTTTGCTGAGACGAGATTTGATCACTTTGTTGGATCAATCTTCCCTGACAAAAAACTCCCACTAGT
Organism: Asparagus kiusianus; assembly: GCA_022839385.1. Lineage (NCBI taxonomy): Eukaryota > Viridiplantae > Streptophyta > Magnoliopsida > Asparagales > Asparagaceae > Asparagus > Asparagus kiusianus. Next base: position 176,598 of record BQKN01066916.1, read on the forward strand.
GTTGAGATTTATAATCTTCCATCATAAAATCCCTCACTGATCAAATTAATTGACGGTGGGTCCACTAAAAGTCTTTTGGTTTAATCCACTCAAAATCCCACTGTGTTTGTGCACTCAACACTCCCACTATTAGAGTCTAGCATAATGCTTAGAATTTTGATCTGTCAATCCTTGACGAATTATCAAACCCCTTCATGTTAAGTTCTTATCACTTGACACCAAGATCCCCCACTGAGTAATCAGTACAAGTCAACACTCCCACTGTGATTTGTACTCTCGCTCCCACTATCTACCTGGTCAAACCTTCCTATTAGGGTCACAACTAAAGTCCCCTCTCGATTCCTCTAATGAACAAGAAGCCCATAAATCGAACGATCAAACCTTCCTACAGTTAGGATCATCTTAAACCTCCCACTCGGTTAAACCTTTCTACAGTTAGGGCCAAAGCCAGAATCCCCTCTCGATAAACGAGAGGTCCACTTTCGAATCGAGTGATCAAACCTTTCTACAGTTAGGGTCGTCTCGAACTCCCACTTGGTCAAACCTTCCTATAGTTAGGAACAAAGCCAAAACCCCTTCTCGATTCTTTCAATGAACGAGAGGTCCACTTTCAAATCGAGTGATCAAACCTTCCGAAAGTTAGGGTTGTCTCAAACTCCCACTTAGTCAAACATTCCTACAATTAGGGCCAAAACCATAATTCACTCTTAATAAACGAGAAGCTCACCTATTAGTTTGATAATCAAACCTTCTGACATTTAGGATTATCAGAATCTTTTCATGGAGATCTCACTTAGAATTTCCTTCGCAATTAAAGATAGAATATAAAATTCTTCCTCTTCAGCGCCGATTTAGTCTCACTGATTAAAAAAAACACCAGAATCCAAGTCTGGAAATTTTATCCAGAAGCCTAAGAAGGGATAGGTCAGCGCCTAACACACGTTGTCGGTTAGTCTTTTGCCGTAAAAAGAACAAAATCCCACATATTCGACATTGTGACAGGTTGTTATTAATAACACCATAATCCGTGCCTTACACGCACAGGGAATTTTATCCTGAATCCTAAAAAGGAATAAGTCAACGCCTAACACGTGTTACCGGTTTAGTCTTTCACCAAGTAAAAAAGACACCAGAATACAAGTCTGGGGATTTTTATCCAGAATCCTAAGAAGGGATAAGTCAACGTCTAACACGTGTTTTCGGTTTAGTCTTTCACCGAGTGAAAAAGGCACTAGAATACAAGTCTGGGGACTTTTATCGCAAATCCTAAGAAGGGATAAGTCAGCGCCTAACACGCGTTACCGGGTAGTCTATTCCCGTAAGAAAGATGAAGTCTACGTATTCAATATCGTAGTACTAAAAAGGTTAACTCTTTTAGCATAACGTTACATGCAGAATGGACTTAAATAATATGCATGCTAGTCCGACTCAAACGGTAGTCGTTAAAGGCTCATCAAACTAGTTGATGGCTGAGGGTTTGCTAAAAATCCTATAAGTATGAGAGCCATTGACGCACCAGCTCCATTAGTTGGTCTCGTAACTTGAGGATCCAACAACTTCAGGATAAAATCCATACATGAGATGAATCAGCTTTAACATTTGGTCCTACAACCATAACATTAGGGACCGTCATGCTCTAACGCCTTAAGAGCATAAACTGTGTAAATGCCGGTTGATGCATTATAACGAAAGTCAATGCCGGTCAACGCGTTACGATGGAAGTCAACACCGATCAATGCATGGCCTCTGATCAACTCCAAAGTTCAGATATAAATTCCTGACGAAGATGATCATTTCAACGTCAACTCTACAACACGAGCTAAGTTCAGAAACTTACACACAAACTCCAATTCAAAACTTCAACAACGGTCAGACGATAAACATAGCGTCGGAAGAACTTCATTTATTTAACAAAATACTGAACAGACTAAAGGCTGAAGAAGTTAAGAATTAAAGCAGTTCACAGGTCCCTCTACAAGATTAAAGAAAGGGTCTATCTTAACCAAAGCATTTCAGACTCCTCTATAATATAATAAGTCTAAAATACTTGTAGGTATCTAAAAATGCCTATAGGTGTTCGTACAGAGCTCAAGATGGAGAGAAGATGATGAACGTTGTTATCCGAATCTAAGAGGGTTATCTGACGCCGACAAGTGCATGAACCGGAATGGCGAACCAACTGTGTCTCATGCACTCACCGACCACCTCGAATTGGCCGTCACACCTGTCGGTCAGCCTGCGTGCGTCAGTCAGCTCGCGTGTGTCGGTTAGCTCCAAATGACCAAACACACTCGTCAGTCAGCTCGTGCGTGTTAGTCAGCTCCAAGTGACCGGCCACGCACAACAGTCAGCTCGCGCGCATCAGTCAGCTCCAAGTGACCTGTGGCGCCCCTGGGTTCACACAAGGCTACAGTCCAAGGTAAAACCAAGAATGTCAAACCTACCATGTACCACACCGTGCAATAACATGTTTCACCATCACAATTAACATCTTTCTAGTAAAGTCAACAACGGGTGTAGGTACAAAAGCAAGTAAAAGATATACAATTGATAAATGATGAAATGATAACAACCACATAGATATCTCATCATCCAACATACAGAAATACATAGTCAAAGGCTAAAGTAGATAAACTAGAGTTCTCAACAAGCCTCGAATATAAAATGTCTGAGTAAAAAAAATAAGGCATACAGCCTTTACAAAATCTAGAAAATAGTCCTCAAATGTCAAACGAAACTACAGTGGAGCTCTAAAATAAAACATAGCTAAAATAGACAGCTAAATACTAAAGTGTGTCGCCATCAACCTGCGACTCTCCGAGCTCCTGGCTCGTGACCTGAAAGGGGGAGGGACAACTAGCGTCAAAGCGCTAGCGAGCAACATCACAACTAACCCCAAGGGAAAGGGTTCGTTGTATATGAAAAATATAGTTATCACAAGATATATATATAATCAATTATCCTAAGAATAATGGGTTTTAATACTTAGGAAATTTTAACACGAGCATAGGTACGTCGAGTGAAATAATCCAAACAAGAAAACCCTCATGTATATACCTTGTATCTCAAATTGAAAATCCCTAAGTATCAAACCCGGAGTCTAATACATGAACAATAAGGAAAAGACAACAATCCCATCTCTACCAATAATCACAGTTACGTCAAAGTTACACAGTTAAAATAAGTGTCATGCACAGCCTAGGTAGCTATCATGTCGAACTATATCAATATGTCGTGCTCAAAACCCAAATGTGTAAAATGCTCAAGGTTTAGCAAAAATGTCCAACACATGGACTAAAGGTAATGCATGTCCAACACATGGACTGAATAAAATGCAGGTCCAACACATGGACTGAGATGATAAGTATCCAACACATAGATTAATGATCATGTATGCTCAACACATGGACTATGAACGAAGAGGCGTATTTATTACTAGTATATGAGGAAAGATATACATATCCCAATCTTGCACGTGTTTCAATGTGTGGTCTAAAATTTGTGTCACAAGTCAACCCCCATGTGTAGATAAGTCACTAACATCGCAAACTAGTGGGAGATGAACGAGGTGATCACTCGAACATGTGAAAAGATCAACAGAAAGTCAGCATGCATAAAACTGTGTGGCGGTCGACCACAGAGGCCACTCCGGTCGACCGCTCACAGCGTCGAGAATCACTGTGCTCAAAACTGAGCGGCAGTCGACCGCTGAGGTCATGCCGGTCGACCGCTCAAGGAGCAGAAACTTTCTGCTAGAAAATATCTCAGAGCGGTCAACCGCCGCGTCTGCCGTGGTCGACCGCGAAGCTGACAGAAGCCCAGTTAGGGTTTCTGTCGGCTTCAAATCACAATCAAATTCAATGATTTCTATATTAATGAAAATCTAACATTTATACAAAGTCATAGAACAGAAAACTACGAATTTGAAACATTTAAAATCTATCATCAAGATCCCAAGCATAAATAAACATGAATTAAAAACTGTTTATTCAATAAAAACAGAAATTTACTCTTTTAAAAATCATTTTCAGATCAAGATCTCCTTAATACAGTTCATTAGTGTGCTTTTAAAATCTGAAACATTTGATTATCATATCATATGTCATAAGGATCTATTGTATCTATAAAAATACGGTTTTGGCTCAATAAAACCTGATTAAACTCCAAAATAAAACATGAAACATAAAAAGGGAAGAAGTTGGGCGAGATGTTACTCGTCTCTGATGAGAACAAAGCCCTAGATCTGAAGGAAGATGATCCCTCTCGCTGAATCCACCAAAAATCCGCTGAAAAACCCTTCAAAGCACCTCCCAAATCACCAAGAAGTGAGAACTAGGGTTTGAGGGGAGAGAGGGGGGCTAGGGTTTCTGATATCAGATGAAAAGAGGCTCTCTTGGGTTCATTAGCATATATACTAACCCCACAAACCCGACCCGAAACCCGATTAGACCCGAACCCAGAAAACTCTCTGCCTGTTGGGCGGTCGACCGCCGCGCCCAGTGCGGTCGACCACACAACAGGAAAAAGGTTTCCTGTGTGCGAGAACGATGTGCGGTCGACCGCCGCGTCCACTGCGGTCGACCGTTCAGAAGAAAAATGCCAACCTGGATTTGATTTATCACATGCTGTTCAAACCACTCAGTTTCTCTCACATATAAACGCTTGTTGGGTTCCCAAACACTGATAGTCACATTCATCTAATATATATATGATTATTTATCACAAAGGGATTATTTATTACTAATAATTCACACCTATTCCTTATTAAAAATTTCGTGGTTTTACATGACCGAACACGCTTGTCAGTCAACTCGTGCGCATCAGTCAGCTCCAAGTGACTGGCCGTACACGTCAGTCAGTTCGCGTGCATCAGTCAGCTCCAAGTGACCAGACGCGCTCGTCGGTCAGTTCCTTAGCGGAGTGTACAAGTCAACACGATGGCTAAGTAAACGAAACGACAAAAAGTACAAGTCTAGAAAGTCGGGAAGCATCAAAAACGTCAAAAAGGGGGCTCGAAACCCACGTGAAAGCCGAGTCACCGATCGGTGACCCGTGGCCGCGCGGGTCACCAAATGGTGACCCGCAGCCACCGCGGGTCACCAAATAGTGACCCGCGAGAGGCGCGGGTCACCTAGTGGTGACCCGTGGGTGGCGCGGGTCACCCAAAGGTGACCTACGGTCGCCGCGGGTCACCAAGTGGTGACCCACAGGTGGCTCGGGTCACCAAAGAGTGACCCACGGAGGCCGCAGGTCAGACTTGTCTGACCCACACCCCTTGTTAGCCAGACAGTACAGACCGTGTCCGTAACCACCAAAACGCGTTTTGGTTTATTTCGATCGGTTTTTTTATTCTGCAACCTCCATAACTACCTACACATCATATCTAAACGTGAGTGGATGGTTGTTGACAAATAATATGACCAAATACTCCATTCCTATCCAAATCAACCGATTTCGGAGCCTATAAATATGAAATGAGGGCTTCCGTTCTGAGGTGCAAAAAGTTGATCAAGAGGGCGAGGTGCTGCTGGAGTGAAGAGTCAAAGGAGCACGAATTTACAGTGAAGGCAAGTCAGATCCCGGTGAATTTCAGTATAAAGAGGAAGGCTTTTGAAGGATCTGAACCCGTATTCCCTCCTGTCTGTTCCTTGAGATTAGGCTTGGTCTTAATCTCGAGAAGAGTACTAATTTTGCTTGGTCGATCTTAGTACTTCAGCGAATACTTCCTTGGCGAAGTAGGAGTTTTGATATCACTTCTGTCAACCGGATCCGATCCGTAGGTGGTCCACGGATAAACCCTGGCACCGGCAAAGATTCCGCAAAAAAAAACGATAGGTGATAAACACATGTTATGTATTGTTTGAAAGAGAGTTGTAATTTACTTTTCATTGTATTGAAAGTCTTTTAAAAAGACTATTTTTCTGAATTTATTATAACGCCCAAAGTTGTAATGAATTCTGCAATAAAAATAATTTTCTCCCCAAACAATGTTAACATTGCTTGTTTGAATGTGATGGACGCAGTTCAAGAAGGACTACATACATTAGAAATCACATTTTGAAGTGCCCTAAAAAGAAAAGAAGAGGCCAAATATTCATCAACAATTGGTTCAAGCTACTATAAAAATTAAAGATGGGACTTGTGATGCGGATAAACATGTACCAAAAATATTGCAAGTGCACAACCGTGTCATGTTATAGTATAAAAAGTTATCGATCCCACGAGGAAGGTGTTTTGTAGGAGAAAATATAAATCGGTTCTTATGTTGTGTGCGTGACAAATAGGAGTAATGAGTGAATGTGATTGTGGAGATATAGAGAAAGTGGAAGTGATAGTGTGTAAATCGGCACAAAATGTAAGTGAGAGTGAATGTGAGTAAAAATAAATGTGATCAACGAGGCAAGAAAGAAGAATGAATAAAATCGAGAAACAAATAAAAATCAAGAATGAAAATAAAATTTAAGAAAGTAAAGATGGCGGATTCAATTAAAGATATGGGTAATCTAGAATTGAATCCACATCTTAGATAATGATGATTCCCTAGAGGGTTCTAGCCTAAAGGCGAATCAAAGAAAATAAAAATGAACAAAAAGAAAAACTAAACCCAAGAGGGTTCTAGCCTCAAGGTGAATAGTATAAGAAATTAAAATCTAACTATAAAATAAATTACAAAATCTAAATTACAGAATAAATTACAAGAATTAAATGTAAGAAAATAAATCTAATCTATAAGCATGAAATAAATCTAAGGCAAGAGGGTTCTAGCCTCTTGGCTATTTAAACAAGAAAATAAAATCTAATTACAAGCATGAAAATAAATTTAAACTAATAAGCAATAAAAGAGAAATAAGAAAAACAAACCTTTAAATTAATCTCCATCTTCATCTTTATCTTCATCATCCAACAAAGAGAAGAAGAGAAAAATTTAAAGTGGTGAAAAAAATATTTTATAATTGTAACAAAAGTTACAAATTTGAAAGACCTTCTCAATTAAGAGTATCCCTTCTTTTCAAAAGGAGTTACAAAAATATTTACACCTTCAACCCCTCACTCTCTACCTCTATTTATAGTAAACAATAATGAATGAGAGCCCTTGGATGAAGACTTAAGCCCTAATGAATCATTTTTAGCCTTTGAGCTTTTGGGCTTGAATTCTTGTGCCATTTGCTTGTTTTTTTATTAATTCAATGGGCTTTTACTGAAAGAAGAGATCTTGAGTTTTATTCTTCATTAACCTTCAAATTCTTCCTATAATTACTTATCCGGCACAGAAATTCAGATTGTGCTTCTTTGTATGAATATTTATCCATGATATGCTCCGATTTTAGAGATATCATAAATACAAAAGTTATAGATCTCGTTCTCAGCTTTCCAGAGAATATTTATTCGGCCAATTCTGAGTTGATACGAGGGAGATATGACCAAAATACCAAACATTACCGAGATATCCAGATTGCATGATTTGTTTCCTTTTTCACAAAACTTCTTCATTTGTTCATTGATGGTATATTTATTTTTCTTAGGCTTTTGGGCTTGGACTTTTGGATATTTTCTTGACATTTTGGGCTTTAATGCTTCATTAAATATTGAAAGAAATTATTTGGCTTCATGGGCTTTATTCTTTTGCTTTTGGCTTTGGGCTTTGGTGTTAAATCAAGGGGCCTTTGTTGAGAGATGAGATTTTTGGGCTTTATTCTTCATTAACCTGTAATTAAAGATAAAAATAATTATTAGTGATAAACTTATTTATATAAACTAGATAATGATGGTATAAAATTATAATAAAATATGATAAACAAATACCCCCACACCTAAACTTTTGCTAGTCCTCTAGCAAAGAAAGAAAAAGAAAACCTAACTCACTTTCGCAAGAATTACGGTTGTATTTAGCGCATACAAAAAGCCTTTAAACCCCTAGGTTACCCTAGTGGACGAGTTATAGTCTCGTGAGGGATTGCAGTGAATATACCAATAAAATTTGGTCATCTTGCCAAATTAAAGAAGTTAGTACAAAACTAAATTTACTTGATAATTGAAGCTAGTTATTAATCAAGAAAACATTATTATATATAACTCTAAAGTAAATTTCATATTAAATCTTCTCATTATAGCAATACAAAACCAAGCCAAACTTAAAAATTTAATTTAAAAGTTTTGAAAAAAACATGCTAACTCTTTGTTTAAAATAATATTCAAGTTGATTGATCAAAAATATTTTCTAAGACCATATATACAAATATAACTATATAAAATATTTATTAGTATTTTATTTTATTTTATTTTACTTTTTTTAACTCTTTCTTCCTTGGTGATTTTTTTCTACTTTAACGGGCTTTCTAAGCGACCATTTAATGAGTTTTGGGCCAATGGATCTCAACCCAATTGGGCTTAGGTCATTAAGTATGGAAATACTCCTTGGGCTTAATTACTCGGTCAGCTTAGGCTTTATAAGATAGAATCACCTTGAATTTAAGAGTTTTTTTCTTTTTTTCTTTTTTTTTGGTGCCCATTTTTCGCACTCTTCTTTTGCAAATTTTTTTATATGTATATGTATATATTCTGAAAAATATGTGTAGGCATCAAAAATTGCCGATAGGTCCCCACTCACAGCTCGGTGT
>BQKN01066916.1:195215-230862 GCA_022839385.1 Asparagus kiusianus
ACCCACGCAAGCGAGACCGTACCAAACCGGGATCTCGTGTTTATTTTCGTTTAAGTTGTAACCCCTTTGTTTTCATTTTATACTGTTGTAACGCTCAAAGTTGTAACAGATCTCGAAAAAGAGAACATCAATGAAAACAGCAACTTTTACCGGAAACAATATGTAAGTCAAGAAACTTTGAAAAATTATTTTTAACTCTAAACTAAGTATGCATGAATTCTAATATTTTAAATAAAAATCTAAGTTAAGGCTTAAGTAAAGTATACTACTTTGAAAATTATTTCTTAAGAAACTTATTTAGAATTATCATAAAAGGTAAACTTGAGTAAATAACAAACTAGAGATTAGAAAATTTAAAATTTATCAAATAAATCAATTATTACATAACTCTATCAATTTGGCAAGTGACGATTTTTTTATAATTTTTTTAATGAGAAGGAAAAAATGACAAAAATGCAACTAAAAATGTAAAATAAAGAGAAAAAATAACTAATTCCCACCCCACACCTAAATTTTGCATTGTCCTTAATGCAACTTTATGATGCACAAAGTAAAACAGATAAGAAGTGAAGTACTTATATTTGATCAGCTGATAAAAATCTACAATTACCTTTGGTCTGAGGAGGATAGAATCAAAAATTTATTATTCTCTTCTTTTTTTTTCTTTTTTTCTTTTTTATTTTTTTCTATTTTTTTCTTTTTTTTCTCTTTTTTTTTATTTTTACAACTGAACAAGAAACTCTCAAATGAGAGAAGAATAAATTCTTTTTATTATTCTGAACAAAACAAATAATGCAGAATGAAGTGTTCAACACGAAGAGCTCGTATTCTACATTGAATCTTACCTTATTGTTGAAAATTCTTCCCCGGATTTTAAATAAATTCAGAATTATGTAATCAATGATGTAAAATTCCAAGCATTTCGGGGTGTTCAATAATTCTTGCAACAAAGTAAGGTAGGTATTATTGGTGTCAAGCATTTTGTATTTCTTAATAAACTTAGACTCTTGTACTGTGAAGTTTTGTTTTCTAACAACCAATTCTTCTGTAGAGTTCTAAAAATTTGGTTATTGATTATTCTCTAAGAATCTAAGTTCATCAAGAAAGAGTTCTTCAAATTTTAATTCAAAGCAGCAAATGTTTAACACAATTTTATTATTCTCAAGGACCTGATCTGCTTCTTCTAAAAAACTCAAACTCTTCATCAAAAATTTCCTCAAAACTCAAATCAAACTCTTCTTCTTCTTCTTCTTCTGATCTTTCCTGAATGTAATTTATTTCTAGAGGCTGATTATTTGGTTGGTCCTCTGGATTAAAAATGTTTAGATCAGCAGTCAAATTCTCAAGGACAACTTCATTTGACCAGTTCTACAGTTGATGAGAGCATTAAAAGTGGCTAAGAAATGTCATCCTAGGTGATAGGTGTCTGTCCTTTGGGATTGGAAACAGGCTGTGTTTCCAAGACTACAAAATTACTAGAAAAATAAAATCTCCAACCTTAATCAGAACATCCTCTAACTCACCCATAGGGACCTTAACAGATCTATCGGCCAACTGTAAGGTGTAACTGGTTGGGTTCAGTACACCTAGACCCAATTACTGATAGACTGAATATGGAAGCAAATTGATACTGACCCCTAAGTCTAAAAGCGTCTTATCAATGTGAGTATTACCAATGATACATGAAATGATGAGGGAACCTGGATTTTTACGTTTCAAAGGTATGGGATTTGATAGCATTTCACTGATATTGGCAGCTAAAAAGACTTTCTTTGGAACATTTATTCTCATCTTCTTAGTGCATAATTCTTTTTAAAATTTAGCATAAGATGGAATTTGTTCAATTATATCTAAGAGAGGAATGTTGACTTCAACCTGCTTGAATGTTTCTAGGATCTTCTCCTCCTGAGGAGAGTGTTTCCTAGGCCTGAGTCTATCTGGAAAGGGAGCAACTGGTCTAAATCTATCAAAAGCAGGCTCAGGTTCAGGTTCAGGTTCTTGGTCATCTGAGGGGGGTGATTATTGAATAGATTCATCAGAAGGAGAAAGAGAAGAAATTTGTATTAGATCAAAAGTTTGACTTGGAGGAGTTCTCACTTGATTATCGACCTGTCTACCTGACCGAAGTGAATGAATTGCATTCACTTGGGCTTCATAGGATGAACTGCATCCTGTGTCTTTAGGGTTGACTACGAGTTGACTTAGAAATTTTCCTTTCTCTCTTTCACTCACGGTACTAGCTAGTTGACCAAGTTGGGATTCTAATCTAGCTATAGCTTGAGTGTTGGAGTTGAGCATTTGTCCAGTTGATTGCATGAAGGAATTCAGAGTGCTAGACGTTTAAGTCAACATATTCGTGGTTTGAGTAGAGGCCTTAATTATGATTTCCAAACCCCTTTCCAAGACATTGAGACGTTTATCCTGATCTGGATTGTGAGGAGTCTGAATTATAGCATGATGAAGAGGAAAATAATTTTGATACGGCAGATTGGGTTGTTGAAATTATGAATGAGAATTGAAAGAAACTGTGTTTCCCCTAGGAAAATGTTGGGTCGAAGCGGGAGTGAAGTTTTGAGTTCCGGGAGAATTTCCTTGGTTCCATGCAAAGTTGGGATGATTTCTCCTACCTGGATTGTAGGTTGGAGAAAATGAATTATTTCCAGGGAGCCGGAATGTAGCGTTCATCTGTTCTAATGCATTGTTGTTTCCTAAGAGAGGGCATTCCTCTGAAACGTGGGTAGGAGACTGACAGCTATGATATCCTGGGGCAGAAACATGATTGATTTGAGCTGGAGCTCGTTTCTTAATTTCTAAGGCTTCTAACCTCCGCAGAATTGTCACCATCTTCGCTTCAGAAGCAATGTTTGACTCCAAGGAAAGACCACAAGACTTAGAATGGGGAACTGATGAAACCCTGTCATCACAGTATTCCTATTGCATTGTTTTCTCAGATAGACTCTCTAGAAATTCCCAAGCTTCTTCGGCATTTTTCCTCATGAAATCCCCGTGGCACATTGATTCTAAGGAAGTTTTTGCAGAATAATCTAATCCCTCATAAATTATTTGGCACAATCGTCATTTTTCTAAACCATGATGAGGACATTGGATGAGAAGATCTTTAACTCGGTCAAAATACTTTCAAAAAGGTTCTCCCGGGACAATTTTAAAATTCATGATGCTATTTCTTAGCTTCACCGTTTTATGGATAGGAAAAAATTTCTTAAGAAAAACGATGATAAATTCCTCCCAAGTAGTGATGGAATTTACGGGTAAGCTATATAACCATTTTTTTTGCTTTGTCTTTGAGAGCAAATGGAATAAATCTGAGTTTGATTGCATCTTCTGTTAATTCTCTTATTTTAATCATAATACACACTTCCTCAAATTCCGAGATAAAAATATATGCATCTTTTGTTTCATTTCCAAAGAATTTGGGAAGCATGTTTATGTAATGCGGTCTAACCTTAAAATTTATTCCATTTGTTTCGGGGAGCCTAATGCAAAAGGGGATTGCATTCCTAATGGGATAGCACATATCTTGAAGAACGGGTGGATTAAGATGCTCCATTTCTATGATTGGTTCAAAACGAATTAATCGATGTGTATTATCCCTAATCCACGGTTGCATACACCAAAACTATTTCTTTTTATACCTTTTTTTTATAAAAGTTAGTTTTTTATGAAGGGAGAATGGAAAAAGAGGAAAACTCTAACTAAAACAAATCAAAACCAATCACTTTTCAATCACTCTAACTCTAGGGTTAAGCCTAATTCAACTAGACTAGATCCTAACCAAAAATTCCTAAAGTGAAAAGATTAAAGTTTTACCCGGGTAGTTTGTCAGGTAAGGATAGTACTAGAGGGTGATCAGAGATCAATTAAGTACCTCGTTCCTTGCGGAGCGCTTTACGCAACCCCTAAACCTTGTCTTAGACACCAACTAATCCAAGAAAATTTAAACCGGTTCACTTAAGGATTCTTTGTTCTTTATTGAGCTCGAATCCTTAGGGCCAACGTCTAATGGGTTTTATTAGACTTGGGTGGTGTAGTGAGGAATTAGTGATTTTTGGGCTAAGAAAAGGGTGATAAAATCCCTCACCTTATCTTGATTATGGGGTTTTGCCCTTAAAAATATTTTTAAGTGTGTGCCAAATCAAGATGCTCAAATCACTTGGTGAATTCCTACTAACAATATGAAATGCAACCCTATGAATTAAAAGCAACTAAAAAGGATGGAAAAGAAAAATCTTTTCTTTAATTAGGGTTAACAATCAAACAAATGAGAAGGGGGAAATTATTTGAATTTATTATCTTGTTAGTAAATGTCAAAGTGGAAGGTGAATTTTATTATGGTCAACAAAAAAATGCTTTTTTTTAAATCCTAATTATCTCTAATTGTGAAGCTAACTAAAGAGGATGGAATTGAAAATGCTAGAAAGAAGAGTTACCTAAAAGCAATTCTCCAAGTTCTAGATCTCCAATCCGTGATCTTCAAGCTCCAAGTGGTTCCTTCACAAAAAAAACACAAGTTAAAGAACCAAATTAAATAAAATCCTACTTAAGCACCCTCCCCGGTAACGGCGCTAAAACGGCATAAATATATACCAAAAATATTATAAGTGCACAATCGTATTAAGTTATAGTATAAAAAGTTATCGATCCCACGAGGAAGGTGTTTTATAGGAGAAAATATAAATCGGTTCTTATGTTGTGTGCGTGACAAATAGGAGTAATGAGTGAATGTGATTGTGGAGAGATAGAGAGAGTGAAAGTGATAGTGTGTAAATCGGCACAAAATGTAAGTGAGAGTGAATGTGAGTAAAAATAAATGTGATCAACGAGGCAAGAAAGAAGAATGAATAAAATCGAGAAATAAATAAAAATTAAGAATAAAAATAAAATTCAAGAAAGTAAAGATGGTGGATTCAATTAAAGATATGGGTAATCTAGAATTGAATCCACTTTTTAGAAAAGGGTGATTCCCTAGAGGGTTCTAGCCTAAAGGCGAATCAAAGAAATAAAAAATGAACAAAAAGAAAAACTAAACCTAAGAGGGTTCTAGCCTCAAGGTGAATAGCGCAAGAAATTAAAATCTAACTACAAAATAAATTGTAAAATCTAAACTATAGAATAAATTGCAAGAACTAAATGCAAGAAAATAAATCTAATCTATAAGCATGAAATAAATCTAAGGCAAGAGGGTTCTAGCCTCTTGGCTATTTAAACAAGAAAATAAAATCTAATTACAAGCATAAAAATAAATCTAAACTAATAAGCAATAAAAAGAGAAATAAGAAAAACAAACCTTCAAATTAATCTCCATCTTCATCTTCATCTTCATCATCCAACAAAGAGAAGAAGAGAAAAATTTAAAGTGGTGAAAAAAATATTTTATAATTATAACAAAAGTTATAAATTTGGAAGGCCTTCTCAATTAAGAGTAGCCCTCCTCTCCAAAAGGAGTTATAAAAATTTTTACACCTTCAACCCCTCACTCTCTACCTTTATTTATAGTAAATAATAATTAATGAGAGCCCTTGAATGAAGACTTAAGCCCTAAGGAATCATTTTTAGCCTTTGAGCTTTTGGGCTTAAATTCTTAGGCCTTTTACTTGTTTTCTTCATTAATTCAATGGGCTTTTGCTGAAAGAAAAGATCTTGAGTTTTATTCTTCATTAACCTTTAAATTCTTCTCATAATTACTTCTCCAGCACAGAAATTCAGATTGTGCTTCTTTGTACGAATATTTATCCATGATATTCTCCGATTTTAGAGATATCATAAATACAAAAGTTATAGATCTCGTTCTTAGCTTTCTAGAAAATATTTATTCAGCCAATTCCGAGTTGAAACAAGGGAGATATGACCAAAATACCAAACATTACCGAGATATCCAGATTGCATGATTTGTTTCCTTTTTCACAAAACTTCTTCATTTGTTCCTTGATGGTATATTTATTTTTCTTAGGCTTTTGGGCTTGGAGTTTTGGACATTTTCTTGACATTTTGGGCTTCAATACTTCATTAAATATTAAAAGAAATAATTTGGCTTCATGGGCTTCATTCTTTTGCTTTTAGCTTTGGGCTTTGGTGTTAAATCAAGGGGCCTTTGTTGAGAGATGGTATTTTTGGGCTTTATTCTTCATTAACCTGTAATTAAAGATAAAAATAATTATTAGTGATAAATTTATTCATATAAACTAGATAATGAGGGTATAAAATTGTAATAAAATGTGATTATCAACTTGTGCATTTGGTAAATATCATTTTGACAATGAGAAGAGTCAAACTTCACTTGCAAAATCTATCATCGTCCATGAGTATCCTTTTAACTTGGTCACACATGACTTCTTTTTACAATATGTGTAATCTCTTCGTCCTAATCACAAGGTTCCAAGTCGTGCACAAATCAAAAAGTTATGTATGAAAGTATGGTGAATATAAAAAAATCTTTATTTGATTTGTTTTCCACATCTTCCATAAGGTTGAGCTTGACAATGGATAAATGGACATCATCTTCATAAAATTTGGCATATTTGTGCATTACCGCTCACTATGTTGATGAATCTTGGAAACTTTAAAAACATATTATTGGTTTCATTAAAGTCCATAACTCCACGGGGAAGGATATATGCAATGTTTTAATCACTCGTTTACTTGATTGGAAAGTTGATAATAAAGTTTTGTCAATTATAGTAGATAATGATAAAGCTTGTTACCGTTAAAATTAGGAAAAACGTCTTAAAAAGTATCTACCTTGTAGCAGAATCTTTTTTCATGTGAGATGTGGATCACATATTATAAATCTTATTGTTCAAGAGGGGCTTAAAATTATCACTAAAGATATTGAAAAAGTAAGGCTTAGTGTTAAATATATTACATGTTCACAGAAGATGAAAGAGAATTTTTATCATGTTGCGAAGCAAGTGAATGTGGTTGGAGAAAAATGCTTAGCACTTGATTGTTGCACAAGATGGAATTCTACTTATTTAATGTTGATGAATGCTTTAATTTAAAGTACAAAGTTGCTTTTAATAGATTTGAACTTAGCGACGACAAATACATTCATTGTCCACGGAGGAAGAATATTGAAACTTTGAGTAAATGTTTGAAACACTTTTATGGTGTAACTATTCTCCTTTCTGGTAGTATGTATCCTACTTGCAATCTTTTATTTGAAGAATTTTATAAAATTACTTACTTCTAATGGAATGGTTGAAAAGTAATGATGATACAATTATGACGATGGCTTTTGTAATGAAAAGAAAATTTGATAAATACTGGAGCATGTGCAATAAGATTTTTACGGTGGCTACTTTTCTTGATCCGAGATACAAAATGATTGCAATAAAATATTACTTTAAGGAGATTTATGGCATGGATGGTGAAAGGTGTACACTTAAAATTTTAGATGTCATCAAAAAGTTGCATAGAGAGTATGCATCTCTTAAAAAAAAGCAATCCCAAAATGATGAAAATGCTTCAATCTCACAAGCAAAGGAAGTGGAAAGAGTTGGTGACAAAAGAAATCTAGATTTGCACAATTTGTTGAAACTATTGAGAAAGAGCCTACAAAGACGGATTTGGATTTATATATGGAAGAGAGTATTGTCTAATGTGAAGATAAAACAATGAGGAAATTTGATATATTAGATTAGTGAAAATCAATTCTTGGAAGGTATCCGATACTATCAAAAGTTGCAAGAGATGTTTTGGGTATACCGGCATCAACCGTGGCTTCCGAGTCGGCTTTTAGCACCGGGGGGCGTGTGATTCATTGTTATAGAAGTCGAATGACAACGGATACAGTAGAGGTGTTGATATGTACACAAGATTGGATTAAAGTAGAGAAAATAGGTAAATTTATAAATGATTATGTTATATTTGGTTAATTGTACATTAAATGATTGTATGTTTTATTCTAATAAATTTTTTGTAGTTACAAAAGTGCAAATTATGAATGATGATGCTCTTGATGTGGTTAAGCTTTCGGATCACAACGACTCGAAGATTGCTAAAACTTTTATAAAAGCACCCACATGTTTGTTATTTAACTTCATAAGCATATGATTTGAAATTTAAAAATTTTCACATATTTAACATGACAATTGCTCTTTTTATTTTTTCAAGGTGACATCGTGGTGGTCCTTGACTCGGATGATGAGATTTAATATTTCTCTTGCATTGATGGTCTCATCTTTTGGTTTATATTTTCTTCTCAAGAATATGATTGTCTTAGTTTGCATACTTTTTTCCCTTAGGGAACTATATTATAGAACTTGTGGGTTTTTAATATATTGTATGTGACTTTGCTCATGTTAAGTCTGTACGTGACTTTATTTTCAGATCTGTGGCTTGTTATTTATGGATTTGTGAGTTGTTGTTTCTGGATTTGTGACTATTATTTTTCGAATTATGGCTTTATTGTGTGTTTTTTTTTGTCAAAAACATTATGACTTTATTGCCATGAGAATGATACAGGCTCTATGAATCAAAGAGAGAATGACTTCATATGGTCATCAAACGGTTCATTTAAGGTAAGTTGTAGTTTGTGAGGTCAGTTGTAGTTGTTGATTATCACATTTTATTTATGGTATTCAATATTTTTTTATTTTTTGTTTAGGGCCCGCTATGGTGTTCTGAGGTTTGTCATACAAAATAGCAACAAATTCTATGATGTAACTTGTCTTACTTGTTTACTTTGCGAGTTATTAAAATCATATGTATTTTTTGTCATATCCTAGTTATATCTATTTCCCAAATATCCGTTTAGTAGCCGTATCCAAACCGTATCCGTCTCTCTAATATCTGAACCATATCCGTTTCTATTTAATGCGGATATGGTAATGCTTTTTTCTTACCGATGAATATCCGAACCGTATCCGTATCCGTTTTTAGAGAGTGATTCTGGTTATGGTAAGGGTCATATCCGAGCCGTATCCGAACCAAATGCACCCCTATTCAAGCTAATGTTTGAGTTGAACTAAAGTATATATTATTGCTACTATGTGTATATATTTTTTTAAGAAAATTATGTCAATATTTTTTAAACAGAAGAGAATATTCTAACCTCTGATATTATAAAAACTAAATACAGTCAATTGAGTGATTAGCAAAAGAAGACTTATATCAGAAAAGTGTGAATAATAAGATAAAAGAAAAGGTAATGGCATTACCAATAGTATTACTAATAGCAAACTATAATGTAAAGTTAACTTATTTTGTGGAACCTACCTACTGGCTATAAGCATTGAGGTTTCCATATATATACTTTATAATTTATTAAAAAAGGATCATATAATATTATATACTATAATTGATTTAATACTAAATAGTAATATCTTTGTAAATGAGCAATTACAAAGATGTTAGGGACTAATATGTACGTATTTAAGATTTTAGGATGAATATCTTAATAACCTAATTATATAAGCACGCCCACTTTGTCACCTATTATGTTCACTTTTCTCCTCGCTCATTCTCCATCAATTTCGCTATTGTGTTTGGAGAGAAATAGAATTCATATCAGTGAGGTATTCTCTCCCTCTTTTCTTCGATCTCATATTTTTTAAATTTAGTTTCTTTAATTCTTTTTTAATAATTTATTGGATCTATTTCATGCTTCATTCTGTAAAGTGCCTTGTTAGATTCAATCTAAGTATACTTTTATTTTAATTATTATTTTTTCCTATTTATGGGTCAATTAATCACCAGAATGTCTATGCTTTTTTACCAATTTCATATTTTGATTTAATAGTTTATTTTAGGATAATTTTTAAAAAGATTACTTTTAAAAATATTAGAAAAATCAACTATTTTACATAATAATTAAAAAAATTAACCTCTTTTTCCCCACATCATCAAGACTGGCAAAAAAGAGATCGATTTTGCAAAAAATCATCTTTAGAATACACGGGACTAATAGTCTCGTTAATTAACAAACATTAATTACAAAAGTAATTAAAGTCAAAAAATATACGGGACTACCACTCTTGCGTATTTTGCAGTCAGAACCAGAAAACACACGAGGCTATTGTATATGTCCTATATACAATACAATTGCCCCCAAGCAAGTGGGTTATAAGCATTTTTCATTCATATCATTTGGGACAAGATTTGATAGGGACCTTGCATCAAAGAAAAAAAATTTATATTTAGAGCACATGGTGAAATATATCATAATTTCTCTGCTCTAATTTTACAAGAAATTAATCATTCATACTTTCAGTTTTACTTCTATGGTACAGAGAATGAGTTATAAAACTAAATAAGAATATTAGATAATATAAATATGAGTAAAACTATAACTAAAAGTTAATGTGAATATGAATCAAACCAAAATAAAAGTTTAATGGACATATTGTAAGTAAATTCATATGTAAAATCCCTTTAAAAATTAAATGATCACCTATTTTTTGAAGACTTCAAGATACTAATAAACAAAAATATTATGCTAGATCAATGTGTTTATAACTCAAAAATAGTAGATCGCGTGGCGACACTCTCGGTTGAAGGAAATAATAAAAATATTTTATTTGAAAGATAGATTATTGATTTGATGATCAATCTTGCAAAAAACTTTATTTTTTATTTTATTTTTATTCTATCTTTATCAATTTAAATAATCATGATATTCAACCACGTGTAGTGCACATGCATCTCTACTAGTATTTATAAATAAATAAATAAAGTTGTGGTGAGAGTGTAGGTATATGGTTTTATCCTCCAAAATGCCTCGCAAGTTGAAGGCCCATTTATGATAATTTCGACTCATATTGTGGTATCTTTAAATTCATATGCTGTGTTCGTAGTTCGTATGCAGGAATTAAATCTAGGTTGCTCTGATAAAACATTAAAGAACACTTCCATTATATCAAAGCTTTGAAGTTTCATGTGTTAAGGGTCTAGAATTATAATTTTCAACTCTAAGAACTTTTATTTTTCTATTTAAGATATTTTATTATTATCTATTGCATATTCCCCTTTAATTTTGGTCATTTTTGACATAAGCGCCTTAACTTTAAAAATGTGATTAACTCCTCTTTTTAAGTTTGACTGGTTTTGAAACAACCCTTCCAAATTGTAAAATTTCACCTAACCAACCTTAATTATTTTCATTTTCTTTTTTTTTAAACTTTAATTATTTTCATTTTTTCAGCTAATTCTCCTAACAGTGTTGGAAGAAGTGGTTAAAAAACCAAGATGCTCTTATCAAACTAACAATCTAATTATCAATTAAATAAAAAATTAATGACTTAATTAATTAAATCTCAAACCTTAAATTAAGGGGGTTTTGTTAGAATTGCATTTAAAATTATTAAAAAGAACATGAAATAGTTTTTCTTGTGGGAGCATTGTGGTCATGTAGGCACACTTTACGTGCATAGTCAGATCTAGCGTTGTTACTTAATTAGGAAGGTTATCTGAAATAGTTTTTTTTTTTCGAATGGTTCTTTTTTTTTGGGGTGTGTGTGGGTGGTGGTGGTGGTGGTACGACGCTCTTCCGATCTTGTTTTGGCGAGGATGGGGGGGGGGTGGAGTTGTGGAGATCTTTAAAGTTAAGGGGATTATCTAAAGAATACCAAAACGTAAGCAGAGATTTGTGATATTTTTTTATTTAAGGAGGATTATCTCAAAAATGGTCAAATTTAAGAAAGAGTTTGTGAAATTTACCCTCATCTTTTTAATAAAATCAATCATGGAAGGTTAGAGATGATATCAACAGGTAACTAGATATCTCCATAAGGTGATACCTAAATTGAATGCACGCTCAAAGATGGGCACGCTTGGCTCACAACTCACAACTCACAACAAAGGGATAGAGAAAAGTGGCGAGTGAGGTTAGGATTTAACCTTCATCACATACAAAAGTGGGTACTTTGTGTGGTCAACAATCACGGTCTACTTTCTTCGCAGATTCCTTGGACCTTTGGCTTTATTGAAGACACAACTTTGGTTTTAATGGATTTATTCATGCATGCTTGATGCCTTATGTTATCTATCAGAAAATGACATCTCTCTCTGTAGAATGATTGCTTAGACAGAAGAGAGACGCTTTCACATTGAGTACTCTCTCCTCTTATTGGTGAATGAGCAATTGAGCAGGCATATCATTTATAAGAGAGGACAAAAAATTTAAAGTACGTAGTTTAATATGTCTATTATCTCCTCCGTTCACTGAAAGCAAACTAGAATATACATTAATTAAAACAAGAGTTGTTACAGTTTTATTAGTTTTAGTAGTTTAGTAATTATTCATCTGATAACACCCTTTGCTAGGATTGTTTTGTATCTATTTAATTCAGTTATAGCTTCATCTGGCGAAAGGTATTAGATGAGATCTTGTCTCACATTTGGAAAAAGATGAATACTGTTGTGCGCAGCGGAACTTGAAACACACGAAAAAGCAGAAACAAGAACGAGATTGATCACAACCAAACGAACAAACACAAACCACAGCAAGACAAATGAATTTTACGTGGTTCGGCAAGTTGCCTACGTCCAAGTGGCAAGAAGGGAGGAGTTTTTACTATTAGAGATAAAGAGAATACAAATAGGGTTTACAATCTCACCAAATTGTAGATTTGGCGAAGGATTTAGTGATGAACGGGTTTTGGAAGCAGGGAGTTGTTTTTGGCGGTGTGCGGTCGACCACGATGCAAGGCTGGTCGATCGAATTCGTGCATGGACTCAGGGTTTAATTCTGGGCTTGGTGCGGTCGACTGTCGCGGTTGATCGCCCAAACCCTGTCATTGATTCTGGGCTTTGTCGATAGTACGGTCGACTGCCGCGGTCGACCACCAGACCCTGTAATCGTTTACTGGGTTCTGTCATTTGTCGCGGTCGACTGTGGCAGTCGACCGCGTATCAGGTCAGGCCCACATTGTTGTTTCCTGTTCTGTTTGGGATTGGTATTTGATATTGTTTTGGGTTTCTTTGGGATTGTTTTGGGGTTATTGGAGCACAGAAAAGAGAGATCTTTCAAACTATTGGTTAGGCTTATTGTTTGAGAAATTGAGAACTTTGTTGGTGAGATTAGTTGGTTTGTTTTGAATGATTTGTAATCTCAGTTTGTACTCTCCTTCTTTATAGTGAAAACCCATCCTCTTCTTGCCCTGTGGACGTAGACGACTTGTCGAACCACGTAAAATTGGTTATTTGTGTTCGTGTTGTTATTTTTGGTTCGTTTGGTCTTCTCTCTCGGTGTTTGGTTTGATTCCTCGAAGCATAACAATTGGCTTCCACGCACAACAAGTGGTTTCAGTTGGAGGTAAAAAAAACTTTCTTTTTAGTTTGGATCTATTCTTCATTTGTTCTGCATTGGTTTGGTGGTACTTTGAAAAAGATGGCGGAGAAAGAAGGAGTTGTGGAGGGTACTTCCGGCGTGAAGACTGTCCAAAGTTTGAATATCCACTTTATGAAGATAGACGTGGAGAAGTTTAATAGCACAATTAATTTTGGTCGTTGGAGATGCGAAGTCTTGGATGCGCTCAACGTGCAAAATTTAAAGGATACATTAGAGTTGAATGGGAAACCGGACGACATTGAGGAAAACATTTGGAAGAAGATAAATAGAACGGTGTGTGGTGTGATTAGGTCTTGTTTGACTAAAGATTTGAAATATGTTGTGATCAATGAGACTTCGGCAAATAAGATTTGGGTGATCCTAGAGAGAAAGTATTTGAACAAGAGTGTGAAAAATCGCTTGTATTTGAAGAGGAGGATTTACCGCTTCCGGTTGAAGAAAAGAACCTCCATTAGTGATCATATGAACAACTACACAAAGTTTCTTGCAGATTTAGCGAATGTAGTTGTGATGATTGAAGATGAGGACAAGGCGTTGTTATTGTTGAGTTCCTTGCCCGACGAGGAATATGAGACATTCGTCCTTACTCTTATTAATGGGAAAGTATCTCTTTCGTATAGTGAGGTCACTACTACACTTGTGAATTCTCAGTTTTGGAAGAAGGATAAGAAGACTTCAATTGAGCCGGTAGAGGGGGCATTGGTCGCAAGACTAAAGAGTCCAAACCAAAATAGGAGGTCGCAGTCTAGAGGGGCACATCCTGGAGTCCATAGGAATCAGTATGTCTTTTGTAAAGAGGATGAACATTAGAAAGTCGAATGCCCAAAATTAGTTGATCAAGCTAGCAAGAATTAGGGGAAAGCTATTCAAGCTTTAGAGGTGAATGTTGCCAAGGCTAGTGGAAACAATTCAGATTCGAATTCTTTGAGCTATTCGTGCCCTGCACTACCGTCAGTTTGTGTTAGCGACTCTACAGTGGGGATGTTGGATTCGGGTGCTTCTTACCATATTTGCCCTAGGAGGGATTGGTTCTCCAGCTTTCAGGAGTTAGAAAGAAGGGATGTCGTGCGCATGAGTGATGATCATGAATACCCTATTGGTGGTATCGGTACCGTTCGTATTAAAATATGTGACGGAGTGATTCGAGAGTTGGATGAAGTGAGGTTCGTTTCTCAGTTGAAGAAGAACATCATTTCACTTAGAGTTTTGAAGGCAACAGGCTATATGGTGACCTTAGAGGATGTATCTCTGAATATTACATTTGGGTCCATGATTCTGATGAAGGGCGTCAGGAGGAAGAATTTGTACTATTTGATTGGGAGCACGATGATTAGTAGAGAGATGAGATTTTCTTTAGATTTGGCTAGATTGTGGTGTTTGTTGAGGTTAGGTTTTTCGATTATTGGTGCCGTGCATGGATTGTTAAGGAGTACTTTGACTTGCAGATTGAAGTCCTGTGAGCACATTGGTATGAGCAAGGAGACTAAGGTGGAGTTTGGCACTTCTATCCATCGATCGAGGGGTCTTCTAGGTGATGTTTATTCAGGCATTTGGGGGCCTTCCAAAGAGGTATCATTGGGAGGTAATCGGTATTTGGTTTTCTGCATTGGGGACTTTTTTAGATATTTATGGGTTGCAACCAAGTCCCGTTGGTATGAAATCCTAGAGGTTAACAACAGATGGAGGAAGTATATTGGCAGAAAGGTAACAAATTGTTCTGATTTTAGTAGAGGTTATTTTTTGTGTTTGTGCTGAGCTCATGGTAGTTTAAGACACTTCATTAGAGAGGAAACATTAGGGCGACGATATGAGATGACAGTTTTGATGGGTCGTTCCTTACTGGAGGAGGATCGACATTTGATGTCGAGCATTGGTTTTAATTTTCGGACTTCGATCTATTTGGGTTATTTTAGTCATAGGTTGTCGACTGATGCGTTTAGAGATTTTTGATCTAGTGGAGCTACTTCAGATATTGGGTTACTTTGAATGTTTGGTCGTTCAGCATATAGTCACATCGAGGATGTGAGATTTCATCCGAGTGTATATTTAGGATTCAGAGGCATGTTTGATTATCAGGTATTGGCTTTTGATTTTATTCTGAGCAGGTATGTCACATTTGACTCTCGGCAGGTGGAGAGTGTTGATCAGATCGTTGGGATATCACAGCGGGTGGAGGGTGACGTTACTCCACATTGGGTAGAGATTACTCCACATACTCCAGATCATATTGTATCATTTAGGATTCCAGATGAGGTGACACAGTTTAGGAATCATGTTAATTTGGATGCAGATGATGAGTTAGTTGATTCGAGTACAGGTGGTAGACATAGTTTGGATTTGGACATGGCCGTTGGTTCACCTCAGGTGGAGGTGTTTGGTTTGTTTCACTTTGAGGCCATTAGGAGAGCTATCAGCCGCAGATTTATTGGTGAAGAGTTGAAAACTCTTCTATTGGATTGAGTGTTTTTGGAGGCCATTGGGTAAACTATGTGAAAGCTTAATTCCTTAGGCAAGAGGATACGTAGGTAGTCATTTATGATGCAGCCAGTTTGGTGAGTAGACACCGATGTTTGGAGAGTGATCACATTCTCATTTAGGTCTCGACTTATTATGGATTGAGTCCATTGTTGTGATTTTGTTTCACTTCATATAAGACGCAATAAGTGAGACGTTTGGTTAGTATTAGTGTCGGCTCAGTTTCTGAGAAAACTTCGCCGAGGTGGAGAATTGTATATTTGGCGAAGGATTTGGTGAAGAACAGGTTTTGGAAGCAGGGGGTTATTCTTGGTGGTGTGTGGTCGACTGCGATGCAAGGCCGGTCGACCGAATTTATGTACGGACCCAGGGTTTGATTCTGCGCTTGGTGCGGTCGACTGCCCCGGTCTACCGCCCAAACGCTATAATTAATTTTGGGCTCTATCGTTAGTGTGGTCGACTGCCACGGTCGATTCCCGACCACCATACCCTGTAATCGTTTACTGGGTTATGTCGTTTGTCACGATCGATCGTGGCAATCGATCGCGTATCGGGTCAGGCCCAGATTGTTATTTCCTGTTCTGTTTGGGATTAGTGTTTGATATAAATTCAAACACACATTTTAGGGTTTCTTTTGGATTTTTTTGGGTTATTAGAGCACAGAAAAGAGAGATCTTTCCGAGTTATTAGTTAGGGTTATTATTTAAGAGATTGAGAGCTTTGTTGGTGAGATTAGTTGGTTTGTTTTGAGTGATTTGTAATCTTAGTTTGTACTCTCATTCTCTATTAGTGAAAACTCATCCCCTTCTTACCCCGTGGACATAAGCAATTTGCCGAACCATGTAAAATTAGTTGTTTGTGTTGGTGCCATTATTTTTGGTTCATTTGGTCTTCTCTCTTAGTGTTTGGTTTGGTTCCTCGAAGCATAACGATTGGTAGCTTCCGTACACAACACAAATATCCTCAAACAAAGCTCTTAAAATCTTCCATAAATTCTCCCTCAAATGATGCACAAAACTATCTCAAAGGCTGCTCAAAATTGCCTCTCAATTAACCCTAATTTTCATGTTTAGGGTTATTTATCAACACAAAACAAAATGGGTCAGAAAATAAATCCTAGGCTCAGACCCGACTAGCAGTCGACCACTGAAGTCATCGCGGTCGACCGACCAGGAAGACAAAACCAAAATCAATTATAGAGTTTTTGGCGGTCGACTGCGACGGTCGACCATCATAGGTTCTAGAAAATCCCTGAGTTCTGTGCACGTTTTTGGTCGACCACAGCTTGTCTCACGGTCGACCGACAAGCAATCAAATGTATTCCTGGATTGTTTTTCCTGTTCTTTATCGCTGTGTTCGACATTTCTATAAATCTCCATCTCGGTGAAGTTTTTCCAAAACTAAGCCGATATCAAAAAATAACCAAATGTTCTACTTGTTGCATCCAGTACAAAGTGGAGTAAATCCACAACAATGGACTCAATTCACAACAAATCGGGAACCCAAACGAGGGCTCAAACAATCTCCCCCGTCGATATCAACTACTCCAACCGGCTACATCAAAAAATAAATGCCTACGTATCCTCTTACCCAAAGAATCAAGTCTCACGTAGTTTACCCATATGGCCTCCAAAGGCCCTCAACATCGAAGAATGTTGGATAGCTCCAAACAACCACCAAACTTCACAACCGTGACAACTTTGGTCAATATATCCGCATGGTTGTCCTTTGTGTGAATCTTCTCCAATATGACATCATCCAAGACATCTCAAACAAAATGAAATCATGTGCTTTGTGCGTGTTTGATAAACCTAGTTCTTTGCCAAATAGATAGCTGACATGCTATCACAATACACCCGAATAGTCTCATGTGCAATCCCCAAGTCATTTAACAATCCGTGCAACCACAAAGTCTCCTTCACAACTTCAATCACAGTCATATACTCCGCCTCCATAGTAGAGAGAGTCACTGTAGACTGTAGTGTACATTCCCACACATTGGTGCTCCTGCTAATGTAAACACATATCCTAAAGTAGACCGACGCTTATCAAGATCCCCCGCATAATCAGAATCCACATAGCCAATACAATCATGTCCAATCTTCTTATTTTTCTGAAAGACCAAATCAACATCAACAGTACATTTGATATGTCATAGAATCCACTTCACGACCTCCTAATGACCCTTCTCGGGGTCGTGCATGTACCTAGACACTATGCTCACGGCCTGTGACAAATCTAACCTCGTAAACACCATTGCATACATCAAGCTATCCACCACACTAGCATATGGAACCTTTAATATGTATTATCAGTCCTCGACTAAAACATGTGACATATTAGCTGAAAGCTTAAACTGGGAAGCCACATGATACAGGTGTATCTTCTCTTCAAAACTTAGCGATCCTCATGAGATCTTAAGAATAGATGATTCTCATGGTAACTTGAGAATAGAGGTGTAAAACAACATAGCGAAACGTAGGTTGAAGCGTAGAATGAGACAGTGAATCGAAGAATCAAAGCATCCAGTTTTCAGCCCGAGAGTCGACTCATACATGCACATGAGTCGACTCATCAGGTTGAGTCGACTCATGCCTGACATGAGTCGACTCATGAAACCCAGGTATTTTGTCAAAAGTTTCTGACCAGTCGACTCGTACTTGTCATGAGTCGACCCATGTGATAATCACATTTTATTACAATTTTATACCCTCATTATCTATTTTATATGAATAAATATATCACTAATAATTGTTTTTATCTTTAATTGTAGGTAATGAAGAATAAATCTCAAAACTCTCATCTCTCAACAAAAACCCTTGAATAAATGAAGAAATGAAGCAAAGAAGTACATTAGAAAATCAAATTGTTAATTTATCCAAAAGCCCAAAATCAAAACAATGAAGCATGAAGAAATGAAGAAAAGCTCAAAGGGAAATCAAGAAGCACAATGGGAATTCAAGAAGCCAAAGTGAACAAACAAACCAAAAATCCCAAGCCCAAAGAAAGAGTTAGCTTCGGACAACAACCAGAAGAAGGTCCACATTGATGCCAGCATCAATAGGGGCATCGACGCCAGCATCGATGCCTGTATCAATGCCAGCATGGTACCCCTATCGATGCTGGTATCGATATGGACGTACAGGCCCCTATCGATGCTGGTATCGATACGGACGTACAGGCCCCTATCGATGCTGGTATCGATACGGACTCACAGGCAGTTACAATCCAAAGGCTGAAATTTGTTGTTTTTGAATAAGATTTCAATCCAATGGCTCTCATTCACTAATGTTTACTATAAATAAGGGTAGAGAGTGAGGGGTTAGAGGTGTAAAAAATTTTGTAACTCTATTTGGAGAGGAGGGCTACTCTTAATTGAGAAGCCCTTCCAAAAATTATAACTTTTGTTGCAATTAATAATAATAATTTTTTCTCCACTTTGAATTTGTATTTTCTCCTCTTTGTTGAATGATGAGGATGGAGATGAAGAGCAATTTGAAGGTTTACATTTCTTTTATTTTTCTCTTTTATTTCTTTTTAGTAATTTCTTTATTATTGCTTATTAGTTAGATTTATATTCATGCTTGTAGTGTATATTTATTTTCTCGCTTTTTTATTTCTTTTTGCACTTTAATTTGTAGAGTAGATTTATTTTCTTGTATTTAATTTTTGTAATTTATTTTGTAGTTTAGATATTAATTCTTTGTAGTTAGATTTAATTCTTGTTCATAGTTTAGATTTTTCTTTTCTTTTTATTTTTGTAATTAGTTCTTTTTCTTCTTGTTTTTATTTCTTATGATGTGAAATTAATTCTTGTAGGAATCTTAGAATTGTATGAAACTAGTCTAATTTTCTTTATATTGTATGGATTATTCTCTTACACTTAAAATGTTCATGTTTAGAATAATCAACTAGAAAACTAATTGGTAGAAGATGAATTTGATAATCTATGCTCATCTTAAATGATTTGATAGGTTATTCTTATGAATTCTAGGATTACTATCTTGTTGTTGTTCTTATCATGAATAGTAATTTTGACTTAGATGATAATTTGATAGGTTATACTTTCCTTAAATGGTTTGATAGTCTATGCTTAATAAATCTACGTTGAAATATGATAAAAAGAGAATAGTTTGTATTTTTTAATTAAGATTAGCTAGTGGATTAAATTCTAGATTTCTCATATCTTAATTAAATCCTCCATTTTGACTTTCTCGAATTTTCTTTTCATTCTTGATTTTATTTCTTGATTTTATTCATTCTTCTTTCTTCCCTTATGATTTCATTTATTCTTTGATTCTTATTTTTTTCTCTAAAATTCAATTTATTATCTCTTGCATATATTCATAACAATCACTCATCACAACCACACTTATTCTTTAATCCTATTTTGTCACGCACACAACATAAGAACCTATTCTAATAATATCTTAAAATCACATTCCTCGTGGGATCGATAACTTTTTATACTATAACTTGATGAATTGTGCACTTACAATTTTGGTACATAATTATGCTGCATCAAGTTTTTGGCGCCGTTGCCGGGGAAGATGCTAAAATAAGATTTTATTATTTTAGTTCTTTAACTTGTGTGTTTTCTTGTGAAGGAACCGCTTAGAGCTTGAAAGTCTTGGATTGAAAATCAAGAACTAGGAGAATTGTTTTTGGGTAAGTCTTCTTTCTAGCGTTTTCAATTCCACTCTTTTTAGTTAACTTCACAATTAGAGACAATTAGGATTTAAAAAAAATTATTTTTGTTGACCATAATAAATTTCACCTTTCACTTGGACATTAACTAAGAAGATAATAAATTCAAACAAGAGCTCTCTTCTCACATTTGATTGTTATTGACCATAATTAAAAAATATATATAAAGATTTTCTTTTTCTCATCCTTTTTAGTCGCTTTTAATTTCTAGGGTTGCATTTCATATAGTTAGTAGGAATTCACCAAAGTGATTGCAGCACTTGATTTGGCACATACTTAAAACATTCTTAAGGGCAAACCTCCTAATCAAGATAAGGTAAGGGATTTCATCACCCTTTTCTTAGCCCACAAATCACTAATTCCTCACTTCACAAACCCAAGCCTTTTAAAACTCATTAGACGTTGGCCCCTAAGGACTCGGGCTCAATAAGGAATAAGAAATCCTTAAGTGAACCGGTTTAAGTTTTCTCAGATTAGTTGGTATCTAAGGTAAGATTTGGGGGTTGCGTAAAGCGCTCCGCAAGGAACGAGGTACTTAATTGATCTCTGATCACCTTCTAGTACTATCCTTACTTGGCTAACTATCTGGATAAAACTTTAATCTTTTTACTGTAGGAGTTTTTGGTTAGGAGCTGGTCTAGTTGAGTTAGGCTATACCCTAGAATTAGAGTGATTAAAAAGTGATTGCTTTGATTTGTTTTAGTTAGGTTTTCTCTATCTTTTTCTTCTTAAAAAAACTAATTTTCTTTCTTTCCTTAAAATTAAAAAAAAAAGTTGTTTTGGTGTATGCAAACTTGGGTTAGGGATAATTCTCATCATTTAATCCGTGTTGAACCAATCTAAGAAATGGCAAATCAACCCATTCTCCAGGATATGTGTTACCCTACCAAAAATGCAATTCCATCTTGCATAAGGCTTCCCAAAGTAAATGGAGTAAATTTTGAGCTTAGACTGTATTACATAAACATGCTTCCCAAATTCCTTGGTAATGAAACAGAAGATGCATATATTTTTATCTCGGAATTTGAGAAAGTGTGTATTATGATTAAAATGAGAGAATTAACTGAAGATGTAATTAAGCTTAGATTTATTCCATTTGCTCTTAATGACAAAGCTAAAAATGGCTGTATAGCATACTGATAAATTACATCTCAACTTGGGAGGAATTTGTCACTGTTTTTATCAAAAAAATTCCTATTCATAAAACGGTAAAGCTTAGGAACAGTATTCAAAACTTTAAAATTATCTCAGGGGAGCCATTCTGAAAATATTTTGACCGATTCAAAGATCTTTTAATCCAATGTCCTCATCATGGTCTAGAAAAATGGCGATTGTGCCAAGTCATATATGAAGGATTTGACTATTCTTCAAATCTTTAGAATCGATATGTCAGGAAGATTTTATGAGGAAAAACGCCGATGAAGCTTGGGAATTCCTAGAGAGTCTATCCGAGAAAACAATGTAGTGGGAACACTATGATGACAGGGTTTCATCAGTTCCCCAATCTAAGTCTAGTGGTCTTTCCCTATAGTCAAATATTGCTTCTGAAGCAAAGATGGTAACAATTCTGCGGAGGTTAGAAGCCTTAGAAGTTAAGGAACGAGATCCAGCTCAAATCAATCATGTTTCTGCCCCAGGATATTATAACTGTCAGTCTTCTACCCACGTTTCAGAGGAATGCCCTCTCCTAGGAAATAACAATGCATTAGAACAGATGAACGCTGTATTCCAGCATCCTAGACATGATCCATTTTCTCTAACCTACAATCCAGGTTAGAGAAATCATCCCAACTTTACATGGAATCAAGAAAATTCTCTCGGAAATTAAAACTTCATTCCCGCGTCGAACCAATAATTCCTTAGGGGAAATACACTTCTATTCAACGTACCAAATAATTTTTAACAAGCTAAACCTAGTTTTTCCAATCCAACATCCTCATCCTCACCAGCCCACAAATCCTTCTAATTCTGATCATGACAAACATTTAAGTGTCTTAGAAAAGGGTTTAGAAGCTATGATCAAAGCTTCTACATAAACTACCAACATGTTGACCCAGTTATCCACCACTCTAAATTCCTTCATGCAAACCACCGGCCAAGTGCTCAACTCGAACACTCAAACCATAGCCCAGTTAGAAACCCAACTTAGGCGACTAGCCACTGCCGTGAGTGTGAGAGAGAAAGGAAAATTCCCAAGTCAACCTGTTAGAAACCCTAAAGACAATGGATCCAGTTCAAACCATCCAGCTCATGTGAATGCAGTTCACACACTACGATCAGGAAAACAAATAGACAATCAGGTTAGAACGCCACTAGATCAAACTCCTTCTCCCATCCAACACACTCCTTCCGATGAAGTAACTCCTTCCGATGACCAAAACGCTGAACATAAGATTGAGCCTGATCTAGATAGGTATAGGCCCGTTTCTCCCTTTCCAGATAGACTCAAAGCTAGGAAAAACTCCCCGCAGGTTGAGAAAATCCTAGAAACGTTTAAACAGGTCAAGATCAACATCCCTCTCCTAGATGTAATCGAACAAATCCTCTCTTATGTAAAGTTCTTGAAGGAGTTATGCACTAAGAAAAGAACCACCAATGTCCCTGTAGGCGTCTAAAATTGCCTATGAGAGCCCGCACGAAACTCGAAGCAATGAGTGGGCGAGTCAAGAAGATTCACCTAATCAGCTCGCGCACGTCGGTCAGCGCACACACGCCATTCGACCCGTGCGCGTCGGTCAACGCGCACACGTCAAACCAGCCCGTGTGCGTCAGTCAACGCGCGCACGTCAAACCAGACCGTGCATGCCGATCAGCGCACGTACGTCAATTATCTCGTGCACGTCGGTCAGCGCGCGCATGTCAATTCATCTCGTGCGCGTCGGTCAAACGGGTGCACATCAAACCAGCTAGTGCGCGTCGGTCAAAACGCGCACGTCAACTAGCTCGCACGCGTCGATCAACGCGCGCACGTCAAACCAGCTCATGCGTGTCGGTCAACGTACGCACATCAACTAACTCGCGCTCGTCGATCAGCGCCCGCACGTCAAATCATCTCGTGCGCGTCGGTCAAATGCGTGCACATAAAACCAGCTAGTACGCTTCGGTCAACGCGCGCACGTCAACTAGCTCGCGCACGTTGATCAACGCGCGCACGTCAAACCAACTCATGCGCGTCGGTCAACGCGCGCACGTCAACTAGCTTGCGCGTGTCGATCAACGCGCGCACATCAAACCAGCCTGTGCGCGCCGTCAGCGCGCGCACGTCAAATCATCTCGTGCGCGTTGGTCAGCGTGCGCATGTCAAATCATCTCGTGCGCGTCAATCAAACGCGCGCATATTAAACCAACTCGTGCGCGTCGGTCAACGCGCGCACGCCAATCAGCCTGCGCGTATCGATCAACACGCGTATGTTAACCAACGCGCGTTCGACGGTCAGTCTCGCGACGAAGCGTGCAAGTCAACAAGTCGACCAAATACGCGAAAAGAACAAGACCCGGAAGAAAAATACCAGGAAGAGAAAAAAGTCGGCGGACCCGCGCTAGCGCAGGACGGGACAGACCGACCCGCGCCACGCAGTCTGAGACCCGAAACGCGTTTTGACGGTTTTAAAGTGGTTTTCGTAGGATTTATCGATTCTAGGGGTTCCTAACTGCCTTGATATCATCCCCAAATGTGATTAGGCTGTTGTTAACTGAAAATAAAGCCAAATCATTTGTTCTCATCCAAATAACCGCACCCGAGGCTTATAAATATGAACCCAAGGCCTCCGTTTTGCTGATCTGGAATTTTATCAAGAGGACGAGGTATTGCTGGATTGAAGAGTGAAGGAGCACAAAATTTTAGCAAAGGTTAACGAGATCCCAACGAACTTCAGCACCGAAGAGGAGTCATTCGAAGGATCTGAAGCCCTGCACGTCTGTTGCTTGAGATTAGGCTTGGTCTTAATCTCGAGAAGAGCCCTGATTTTGCTTGGTCGATCTTAGCGCTTCAAGCAAATACCTCCTTAGTGAGGTAGAAGATCTGTCTAATTTTTTTAGCAACCGGATCTGATTAGCGGTCGTCCACGGATAAATCCCGGTACCAGCGAAGAACCCACGCAAGCAAGAGCCGATAAACGGATCTTGTGTTTATTTTCAAGAGAGTTGTAATCTTTAATTTTTTTGTTATTTGAATTCATTTGTAATGATTGAAGTTTAATGAAATCAATAATGAAGGAAGTTTTCAACGAAAACAAATTGGCGACCACAGTGGGAGCCGACAACCTTTCTGCGAAGGCTGACGTGTCGTAATCCCGGATCCTGATCCCGGTTGAAACAGAAGTCGAATATGAGTTCGACCAGCAGAAGTATGAGGAATACTTGTCCTCCTCCTCCAGATCAGCCTCTTCTCGCAGATGCAGGAAGACCTATTCCAGGAAGACCCGTTGGACTTCAGCTGCAGAAGCCCAAGAAGAAGATCTTCCTGCCACTGCTGCACTTGTGGCTTACAACGCCCTGCCGGCATCCGATGAGGCCAAAACTACAGATCTGAACCCCTTGAGCAAGGGGTCGACTGTTGATGACGGTCCAACTCTATCACAGAGAGCACGTCAGAGGCGACGCCAACACCTCGCGCGCTAACTGGGCAAAGCCTTGGAACCGGTTGATGGAATCCGTTATGAGGCAGATCTGAAGTCCAGGAGGCGCCAACCACCACAACAGAGAGTGGACAACCCCTCGTCCTTCAAACCAGCGAAGAACGAATGGGTCTGTGTCAAAAGGACCCGATCGACTCTTTAAGAGTGGATTCAGAAACACCGCGCATTGCTTGCACATGTAAGAATTCTCGTGTAAGAGGCCAAGAAATTAGAAGATAAAGGAGTGGAGAAGAAGCCACAAAGACTGCACCAAGTATGGAGGCCAAAGTCTAAGACGGCGACCAAAAAGATCGAAAAATGCGGGTCATTCAGATCCGACCCGCCGATTTGGAGGTTACTCAGATTCGACCCGCCGAAACGTGGTTACTCAAATCCGATTTGCAGGTCGCCCAAATTCGACCCGCCGATTTGCAGGTCGCCCAAATTCGACCCGCCGATTTGCAGGTCACCTAAATCTGACCCGCCGATTTGCAGGTCACCCAGATCCGACCATCCAGTCTGCAGGTCATCCAGATCCGACCCTCCAGTTCGCAGGTCACCCGGATCTGACCTTCCAACCCGCGGGTCACTCAAGTCTGACCCGCGTCAAAGTTAAAACAGAAGATCTCCTGCACTTGTTTCTTCAATTCCGTCAAGTCCCACACCTTCGGTAGAGATCCACGACAGTGTGGATCTATCCCATTTTAAGATAATCATCAAAGATCGTCTTGGCCCTTCACACGATGATCGAGGCAAAGCTTCAGTTAGAGAGCACTCAAACCCGTTGAACAGATATCGAGCAGTTTTTTGGGCTGGAGGTCGTGATCGTCCTCCTAAGCAGTGGAGGAGAACACATAACGGGAAAAGTCCCATAACCGACCACATTGGACTGCGTGTCGAAGTCCAGGAGCCTGTTGAAAGCCTACGTTCATGAAAACGTAGCTTCAGACATGCAACTCCTGAAGACGCTAACAAAGCGTTGAATTCCCAGAAGAGAACATACTCATCAGATGAGAACGTTATACCTAGGGACTCGTGCCAATACAAGATGGGTTGCTCCGGTCATCTGACCGATGAGTTGTACTATCGGGTCCGAGGTACGAATAGGTCTCGGAGAAGGAATCACCAAGAACCGGACTCCCATTGTCTGTGTTCCAAAATTATTAAGGCGGTGTTGTCGGAATGTTGCTGTTCCAAGGCCGCCCCGGAGAGAGTTTCAGTATTTGAAAGAATCTCCACCAGAAAGCCTGAATCCAGACCAAGACATTTCCGCAAGAAGAGAGCTGCTCTTCAGGATGGTGAATTTCCAGAAGTGTCTGTTAACATGACCGGGAGAGAAAAGTCGACACGATACTTTAAGCCGGATCAGTTTGCCACAGTATCCCGACGTATGACCCGATTGCGATCGGGAACCATCAGACAAAGGGATTACCAAAAAATGCAGAAAGGACTTTCTTCCGAAGACGAGACGACGGATGCTTGCTCAGATGCTTCCTCTGCAGTAGCTTCCGATGATATAGCATCCAGTGCAGGGCAATCCTACGAATTATTTATGATCAGCGCTGAGCAAATGGCTAAGATTTTCGATGATGCTCTAACTAATCAGAAAGAGAATTTCAATTTTGAAATGGAAATGGCTATGCAGCAAATGAGGGAGATGTATGACTAGCAGATCACAGCATTGACAACTCATCAGGGAGAATCTAGCCGTCGTAATAATCCCAACCAAGATGATAACGAGCGGGAAGTGGAGGAGAATGCTAACATGAACCCCCCTCCCGTCGACAATAATACTGGGGGTGGCCCTTCGGATGATAACAATACGAAGGAGGACCACGTTGCCTCTCTCCAAAATCGCTCGAAGACAGATACGAGCGAGGATAAGAAAATGAGGGATTTGGAGAGTAAAATCAATGCGTTGATGAGTGCTCAGGAAGTGAAAAAGTCCGGAATACCGTGCTCATACCCAAGAGAGTGGGAGTCAATCACGTATCCGGCAAAATTTAGTTTTATCAATTTCACGTTGTTTGATGGAAAGGGTTCCCCCACTCAGCATTTAATATACTTCAAGTCTCACTTGGGGATAATCTCCGGCAATGAACCTCTGATGGTACGGTCATTCGTCGGTACTCTTCGCGAAGCAGCCTTCGATTGGTATCGCCGCCTCAAGCTGGGGAGTATTAGCAGTTAGGATGACATGGAGGACATGTTTCTCACGAATTTCTTCGACGACGACACAGAATTCTCGATCGGAACGTTATTTGACGAGAAGCAAAAGGACGGAGAGTTGGTGGAAATTTTCATCAAACGATTTCGGAACAAAGCCATGAATTGTAGGGATCCGATTAGTGAGGACTTCATCCTGGAGACTTGTCACAACAATCTTTCGTTGGATATCCTCGAAGCCATGGGAATGGCACCGTCTAAGACCTGGAAAGATTTGAAGGTCTAAGGGGAAAGAGCCGAACGTTTCCTCAAGAGGAAAAAGGCCTAGAGGGGTCAAATGGCAACACCAGCCTCACAACAGAATTTTGTCCCTAAGGGTAAAGGAAAAGCGCAAGTGAATGAAGTGGACGCGAACCAAACATTCGAAGTGCAAGCGCAACAGCAACAATATCAGCAAAAGGCGCCTCAGCAGTCACGGTGGCAACAACAGCCTCAGAAACAGAAGACTTCGGAGCCGAAATTCCTAAAAGTCTACTCGTTTAAAGAAGACGAAGTTCTCGGTATTTTCAAATACCTTATAGAGAACAACAAGATCAAGTTACCTCCGATCCAAGATCAAGAAGACGCTAAGAGGGTTAATGACCCGAAGTATTGCGCATTTCATCGAGCGGTTCACCACCCTACCAAGTCATGCTACGCCCTCAAGGATAAAATCCAAGCCTTGATCGATGTAGAGGTTATTACCATGAAGTACCCTAAGGAGAAGAAGGTGGGTGTGTCAATCAGCTTCGAATTTGTCCCTTTGAACTGGTTTCAACCCGAGCCCGTGACGAAAGTTGCGATGAACACCGTGAACAATGATCCTCACAAACAACGTCAGAAAGGACTTGTGCCACACACAGCCCCGAATGGCGAGATTCTCTGGGTTCATCCTGATTTGGTCAATGATGAACAGTGGGTCAGATCGTCATCCAAGAAGAAATCGAAAGGCAAGGGAAAATCCTGTTACGGAGCCTCTGCTATTTCAGGAGAAGATGATGAAAGAATTCATGCTTTCCTGCTTTCTGAAGATGAACAAGAAGTCTTTGCAACCCGAAGTGGAAATGAATATCACTTCAAGTATCCGGATGTTTCCGAGCAATTGGCTAAGCAGGGGGTAACCAAAACCGTTCCTTCCAAGACATTAGCGGAGATGAGAATTGTCACAACTCCCCCAACACCCGTAGTTGCGAAGAAGATCCAACAAAAGCAAAAAGGAAAAGAACCTTTATACCAAGAGGGTCAGAACCCGAAGCAGTCTCGATTCAATCTACCGATTAGGAGAGACAAATGGGGAAGTTCGAGCGCTCCACCCCATTTCGATATTATGACGTAGTTAGCTAATATACCAGCTAGAATAACTATATATAAGCTATTACGTCTATCGAAAGACACCAGGGAAGCGTTACAAGAAGCCTTGGCCAATTCCGAAGTTTTTCTGACTCGGATCAAGCCATCTCCTGAAGAACCAGAGCCGCCGGTTCAACATTATAACCTCACGACGCACCGTTTTTCTTGCATTTCCTTCACAAAAGAAGACATACAGACGAAGAATTCGAAGCATGACCGACCCCTGTATTTTACCGGGCGCATTGGCTCCAGCGTTAGCAACCGGATCCAAGTCAATCCGGGTTCCGCTGTCAGTATTATGCCTCTCCGACTGATGTATAGCCTCGGAATACCAGCTAGTAAGATAGCTTCCATAGGCACTACGATCTACGGATTCAATACCAGTGGGTCCAGACCATTAGGTAAAATCTGAGTGAAGTGACAGATCGGAGATTTGAAGTTGGAAGTCACATGTTATGTGATCGACACGGAGACCTCCTATAACCTACTGTTAGGTCGACCCTGGATCCACGGTAATGTTATAGTCCTATCAACTCTTCATCAGTGTCTCAAATATGTAGACACTAATAACGAAGTCAAGACGGTGGTCGCGGTTAAGTAACCGTTTAAGGGGTTAGAAAACTATTTTACCGACTCCCTTCTCTACGGTGTCGAATCCGATACTGAACCATCGGCCCAAGGTACGGATAGCGGGGAAGAGGCTGATACCGAAGCTGGGTTTGATTATGATGGTGGTTTTGTACTTAATGATATTATACTCATTGTAATCAATCTTGACGATGAGGAATTATCGGAAAGTAGTTGTAACTGGCAACTTGCTGAAAAAATATCAATAAATGATGATTTAGAGTACTCGTTGTATCTCGATGATGTTATGAAAGAGTTATATAATGACCCTAATTTGCATGTACTGTTTCAATCGTCCTGTATGACGAAGAAACATGTTTAGGATTCATTCGGAACGACACTAGTCATTCCTGCAAGGGCAGGGGGTGAAAAGGGAGTTATCTATGGTAAAGGAAGAGAATCTCCAATACCATACCACTTTTTGGAAGAAGATAACGATGATGATGAACCCACCCCTCATCTATTCAGGTATGACACAAAAGCACGTAATCTCATGGAAAGATACGGATATAACTTCGCACTTAGGGAAGGTCTTTGTTTTGGTCGAGGTCCGCGAGTTCCACCTCGTATGGCCTATGTACCAAAAGGAAAGCCCGATGACTATTATAGCCACCGAAGAGGTTTGGGCTATGTTCCTCATCCGACGACGAATGTTGCTGGCAAGTCATCGATCAAATCGCAAATAAGAGCAAAGACGGATTCTTCCGACTCTGTAGCTTGGGACTCTAATACCAGTCTCGGAGAAATGTTCAAAAAGTCAATGTCGAACATGGCTACGGTTGATCCTGCTATAATAAAGGAAGACGATCAAATACTAATCTGGGAAGACCCTTGGGTTCATCACTTGAATATGCAGTACGGTGATAGATTTGAACAAAGAGAACCTCCTACCGAAGATCAAGTAGTCCAAGTGAATATGGGTAACGAGGATAATCCGAAGCTAATATTCATTAGCGACAGCCTCCCACTAGATGAGAAAGAAGAATTAATCTCTCTCATTAGGGAATACATCGATGTTTTCGCCTGGAATTATAAAGATATGCTAGGGATCGATCCAAATGTAGCGATGCATCGTCTCAATATTAAGCCGGATGTCAAACCCGTCAAACAAAAAAAAAGACGTTTTCGTCCACAACTTATGGAGGCAATCGAGTCCGAAGTCAAAAAACTTATCGACTCGGGTTTTATCAGGGAGGAGCAACATCCCGAATGGCTTGCCAATATTGTCCCAGTCCTTAAGAAGAACGGGAAAATTAAGATTTGCATCGACTTCAGAGATCTTAACACGGTCTACCCAAAAGACGATTTCCCTCTTCCCGTCACAGACGTTATCATCGACAATACGTGTGGATTCGAGAGAATGTTTTTTATGGACGGATTCTCTGGTTATAATTAGATAAAGATGCAGCCAGATGATGAAAAGCATACCGCGTTCAGGACACCCCTCGGTGTTTTCTGTTACACGGTTATGCCCTTCGGCTTAAAGAATGCATGTGCCACCTATCAGAGAGCCATGTCAAAGATTTTCCAAGAGCATCTTCGGAAAACTGTTGAGTGCTACATGGACGATCTAGTCGTAAAAAGCCGTGACAAAAATGATCACATCAAGGATTTAAAGACAATGTTTGATCTGATGCGGACTCATCAATTGAAGATGAATCCTACCAAATCTTTTCTCGGAATGTCCAGTGGTAAATTCCTTAGATTTGTCGTCACCACTAGGGGTATTCACATTGACCCTGACAAAGTGAAGGCGATCAACGAGCTACAACCCCCGAGAAACCTTAAGGAGCTCAGAGGACTACAAGGACGGTTAGCTTATATCCGTCGGTTCATCTCGAATCTTTCAGGAAAATATCAACCATTCTCCAGGCTTACAAAGAAAGGCGTATCATTTATATGGGATGACGCTTGCCAAAAAGCATTCGAAGATATTAAAGAATATCTCTCAAAACCTCCAGTGCTCGTTGCACCGAAATCGGGCAAACTGTTCTTGATTTATGTCAAGGCAATGAGCCACTCGTTAAGTGCATTACTTGCACAAGACGACGATAATAGTCACGAACAAGCCGTATATTACTTGAGTCGGACCCTTGTAGGCGCCGAATCTCGATATCTAATGATTGAAAGAGAGTGTCTCACCTTAGTATTCGCTATCCAAAAGATACGACACTACTTGGTTGGGCAAACTATCTACGTCATCTCCAATGTTAACCCAGTCAGAATATTCATAACACAGCCTGCTTTCATGAATTGGCGTTTAGCGAAATGGGCTTTACTTCTGTCTCAGTACGACCTACATTTTAAACAACAAAAGTCAGTCAAGGAACAAGCTATTTGTGATCTCCTGGCAGCAAACCCAACTACGGATACCGCCGAGGTGTACGATGATTTGCCAGATGAAACCCACAAAGTCAACGTAACTTCCCATCAACAAGTGTGGCGTTTGTATTTTGATGGTGCTTCTCGGGCAACTAATGTAGCAAGTGCTCCTGGATGTTCTAAGATTTCCTCCGGAGTTGGAGTTGTCTTAGTTTCCCCAGGAAAACATGTGATGCCTAGAGCCTACTTGCTGACCGAGCCGTGCTCGAACAACGTAGCCAAATATAATGCGCTGCTTATCGGACTCAGCTTTGCTAAAGAGCTAGGGGTCGAGTATCTTAAAGCTTTCAGTGATTCTCAACTAGTAGTTAAACAAATTCAGGGAGAGTATGATGTTAGAAATCAGGATTTGATACCATACCATAAGGTAGTCGTTGAGATGGCAGAATCGTTTGAAGGATTCTTCATCGAATACATTTCACACTTACAAAACGCGTACGCAGATGCGCTAGCAGCATTAGCCGTGTCCCTGGCGTAGCCTCCCGAAATGGAACAGTTCGTTACGGTGAGAACTCACTAACTCTTCGTGCCAATGTACGATGAAGATGACAAGGAAGAGGATATTAAAGAAGTACATTCAACTCAAGGTGATTCGAACCCCGAGGTTGGCGTTTTCCTATCATAGATTACGTCCTGCACGGAATCTTACCAGAGGACGTGAAGGAAAGAGATTCGATCCGCCGGAAAGCATCGAGATTCTACTATAATCCGAAAAGTCGAACGCTATATCACAGGGGTACGATGGCTTACTACTACGTTGCTTATCGAAAAAAGAAGCAGAAGAAGTCCTGAAAGAGATGCACGAAGGGGTTTGTGGTGCACACCAGACTGGCCCCAAACTTTATGACCGCATTAGAAGAATGGGATATTATTGGCCCACCATGATCAAGGACGAAGTCGTATATGCCCGAAAGTGTCAAGCGTGTCTAGTACATACGAATTATATGCACCAACCCCTGGAGTACCTACATCCTTCGGCTACATCATGGCCCTTTGAAACTTGGGGAATGGATATTGTTGGTCCCATAAATCTCCCGTCAGTCAAAGGTGATCGATTCATTCTCGCAATTACCGATTATTTCTCCAAATATGCTGAAGCGATTCCGCTCAGAGAGGTTAAGACAAGCAATGTTATTGCATTCATCAAACACCACATTATCTACCGATATGGTGTCCCAAGGTGAATCATACATGACAACGGTCCTCAGTTTGTCAGTAATGCATTCATCAGATTTTGCGAGAAGTTTAAAATTCAAGACGTCTCGTCAACAGTTTATAATCCCATAGCAAACGGATTAGCTGAAGCCTTTAACAAGACTTTCATCAAGCTTTTATCAAAACTCGTGAAAACTAACAAACGAGATTGGAATGATAAACTCGGAAAAGCACTATGGGCTTACTACACCACAGTTCGCACGCCTACTAGCGCAACCCCGTACTCTTTGGTGTATGGGTGTGAAGCCGTCCTTCCGTTAGAAATTCAAATTCCAT
Organism: Asparagus kiusianus; assembly: GCA_022839385.1. Lineage (NCBI taxonomy): Eukaryota > Viridiplantae > Streptophyta > Magnoliopsida > Asparagales > Asparagaceae > Asparagus > Asparagus kiusianus. The sequence goes on from BQKN01066916.1 coordinate 228,375, forward strand.
CTCTTCGAATCGCTCTCGCAACCCAGATGACGAACGAAGAACAACATCAGAAACATCTCGAAGAACTCGAGATGCTCGATGAAAAGCGCTTAGAAGCTCAACAGCACATTGAATTCTACCAAGCCAGAATTTCTCGAGCTTTCGACAAGAAGGTTCGACAACGAAGTTTTAAGGAGGGAGATTTAGTCTTAACCGAACGTCGGCCCATGATCCTTAATTTCAATAGGAAAGGCATATTTAAACCCAAATGGGAAGAGCCATTCGTAGTAGAGACAGTCTACTCGAGTGGCGCTTATCGCCTTATTACCAAGGAAGGCAACCGGTTTATGATGTCGATAAACAGCAAGTTCCTGAAAAAATACTATCCTTAGTATATTCAAGATAACCAATGTATCAGGAAGTTTCCAGAAGAATACGTGTGGTATTCTTAGGGATAACCCAGTTGCTATGTAAGTAATGAATAAGAGATCCACACTTGGACTCCGAATATATTCAAAGTTGAAGTGTATTTTATTGTTGATATTGAATTCACCAATTCTCATGAATTCTTTTGTTGAAGTGAGATTTGATCTTTTTGTCAGATCAATCTTTCCTCGCAAAATCCTCCACTGATCAAGTCAATTGACGGTGGGCCCACCAAAATTTCTATCTGCTAATTCATGGTAATTTTCAAAGCTTGACGTGTTAAGTCCTGATCACTTGACATCAAAATCCTCCATCGAGTGGCTAGTACAAGCTGGTACTTCTACTGTTACCTGTATTCCACTCTCTTTGCTTTCAGGTCAAACCTATAAAAGTTAGGGCCAAAGCCAGATTCTCCTCTCGATTCCTTCCATGAACGAGAGGTCCACTTTAAATTTGAGCAATCAAACCTATAAAAGTTAGGATTATCTCCAACCTTACTTAGTCAAACCTGCAGATAGTTAGGACTAAGATTGAGTCATCCTTTTCGATAAACAAAAGACTTCCATCCTTTCCCTTTTCAGCCAAACCTATAAAAGTTAGGGTCGAAATCGGAATTTTCCTTAATAAATGAGGAACTCTTTTCTTGGATCAAGCAACCAACCCTATAAAAGTTAGGGTTGCTTGAATTTTTTCGATTCTCGGAGTAGAGATCCCACTCCTAGTTTCATCTTTTCGGATCTGGGGGAGGAGATCCCACCTCGAGTTTCCTTTCCGACTGGGGATATAATATAAAATTCTTCCTCTTCAGTGTTGGGAGACAGAATATAAAATTCTTCCTCTTCAGTGTTGGGAGTCAGAATATAAAATTCTTCCTCTTCTATTTCTTTTTTTGGATTCGTCTTTACCGTAAACAAGACCTGAGGACAGAATATAAAATTCTTCCTCTCCAGCATCGGGTTTGTTTTTACCCTGAGAAAAGACACAATTCTCAACTTCCAATCCATGCACTTCATGCACGGGGAATTTTATCTCAACTCCTAAATAGAGATAAGTCTACGCCTAACACGCGTTGCCGGTTTAGTCTTTTACCGAATGAAAAGGATACCCGAATCTAAGTCTAGGGAATTTTATCCCGAATCCTAAGAAGCGATGAGTCAGCACCTAACACGTGTTGCCGGGTGCCATATTCCCGTAAAAAATGGTAAAATCTATATATTTAAAATCATAGCATCAAGTCTAGGAGAATTAGCTCTCTTAGCATAATGTTACATGTGAAACGGGTTTTAATAATTCACATGCTAGCCCGATTCAAACGGTAATCGGTAAAGGCACATCAAACCCGTTAAAGGCTGGGGGTTTGCCAAAAATCCTAAGTCTGTGTCTAACACGCGTTGTCGAATGCCATATTTCCGTAAGAAATGGTGAAGTCTATGTATTCAAAGTCATAGCATTAAGTCTAAGTAAATTAATTTTCTTAGCACAACGTTACATGCGGAACGGATCAAAATAATCTGCATGCTAGCCCGACTCAAACGGTAGTCGGTAAAGGCTCATCAAACCCGTTGAGGGCTGGGGGTTTGCCAAAAATCCTAAGTCTGCGTCTAACACGCGTTGCCGGATGCCATATTTCAGTAAGAAATAGTAAAGTCTATGTATTCAAAGTCATAGCATTAAGTCTAAGTAAATTAATTTTCTTAGCACAACGTTACATGCGGAACGGATCAAAACAATCTGCATGCTAGCCCGACTCAAACGGTAGTCGGTAAAGGCTCATCAAACCCGTTGAGGGCTGGTGGTTTGCTAAAAATCCCACAAGTGTTATGGTTGATTATTCCACATGAAGTAAGACATCATAATAAAAGAGACATAATGAACGAGTATTTCATTAAGTTGACTGAGTAATTAAGCCCAAGGAGTATTTCTATACTTAATGACCTAAGCTCAATTGGGTTGGGATTCATTGGCCCAAAACTCGTTAAATGATCACTTAGAAAGCCCGTTAAAATAGAAAACAATCACCAAGAATTAGAGAGTAAGAAAAAATTATATATATATATATATATATATATATATATATATATAT
>BQKN01066916.1:230962-262790 GCA_022839385.1 Asparagus kiusianus
TATATATATATAATACTAACCTTTTTTTATATATATTATTGTTTTGTATATATGGTCTTGAAAAACAAGAGACTTGAAAGTTATTTAAAACAAAGAGTTAGCATGTTCTTTTCAAAACTTTTGAATTAAATCTCTAAGATTTGACTTGGTTTGTATTGCTATAATAAAAAAGATTTTCTAAGAGATTTACATTGGAGTTATATATAAAAACGTTTTCTTGATTATTAACTAGCTTCAATTAGAATGTCTAAATATATCAAAGAAAATTAGTTATTTACTGACTTATTTAACTTGGCAAGTTGACCGAATTTTATGGGTATATTCACGGCAAACCCTCATGAGACTACAACTCGTCCACTAGGGTAACCTAGGGGTTTAAAAACTTGTTGTATGCGCTAAATACAACCGCGATTCCTACGAAAGTGAGTTAGGATTTTCTTTTTATTTTCTTTGCTAGAGGACTAGCAAAAGTTTAGGTGTGAGGGTATTTGATAATCATATTTTATTATAATTTCATACCCTCATTATCTATTTTATATGAATAAATATATTACTAATAATTATTTTTATCTTTAATTACAGGTAATGAAGAATAAATCTCAAAACTCTCATCTCTCAACAAAAACCCCTTGAATAAATAAAGAAATGAAGCAAAGAAGTCCATTGGAAAACCAAATTGTTAATTTATCCAAAATCCCAAAATCAAAACAATGAAGCATGAAGAAATGAAGAAAAGCTCAAAGGGGAATAAAGAAGCCCAATGGGAATTCAAGAAGCCAAAGTGAACAACCAAACCAAGAAGCCCAAGCCCAAAGAAAGAGCTAGCTTCGGACAACAACCAGAAGAAGGTCCGTATCGATGCCAGCATCGATGCCAGCATCGATGCCTTTATCGATGCTGGTATCGATACGGACGTAAAGGCAGTTACAATCCAAAGGCTGAAATTTGTTATTTTTGGATAAGATTTCAATCCAATGACTCTCATTCACTAATGTTTACTATAAATAGGGATAGAGAGTGAGGGGTTAGAGGTGTGAAAAATTTTATAACTCCATTTGGAGAGGAGGGCTACTCTTAATTGAGAAGGCCTTCCAAAAATTATAACTTTTGTTGTAATTAATAATAATAATTTTTCTCCACTTTAAATTTGTCTTTTCTCCTCTTTGTTGAATGATGAGGATGGAGATGAAGAGCAATTTGAAGGTTTGTATTTCTTTTATTTTTCTCATTTATTTCTTTTTAGTAATTTCTTTATTATTACTTATTAGTTAGATTTAAATTCATGCTTGTAGTGTAGATTTATTTTCTCGCCTTTTTATTTCTTTTTGCACTTTAATTTGTAGAGTAGATTTATTTTCTTGCATTTAATTTTTGCAATTTGTTTTGTAGTTTAGATTTTAATTCTTTGTAGTTAGATTTAATTTTTGTTCATAGTTTAGATTTTTCTTTTCTTTTTATTTTTGTAATTAGTTCTTTTTCTTCTTGTTTTTATTTCTTAAGATGTGAAATTAATTCTTGTAGGAATCTTAGAATTGTATGAAACTAGTCTAATTTTTTTTATATTGTATGGATTATTCTCTTACACTTAAAATGTTCATGTTTAGAATAATCAACTAGAAAACTAATTGGTAGAAGATGAATTTGATAATCTATGTTTATCTTAAATGGTTTGATAGGTTATGCTTATGAATTCTAAGATTACTATCTTGTTGTTGTTCTTATCATGAATAGTAATTTTGACTTAGATGATAATTTGATAGGTTATACTTTTCTTAAATGGTTTGATAGTCTATGCTTAATAAATCTACGTTAAAATATGATAAAAAGAGAATAGTTTGTATTTTGTAATTGAGATTAGCTAGTGGATTAAATTCTAGATTTCTCATATCTTAATTGAATCCTCCATTTTGACTTTCTCGAATTTTCTTTTCATTCTTGATTTTATTTCTTGATTTTATTCATTCTTCTTTCTTCCCTTATGATTTTATTTATTCTTTAATTCTTATTTCTTTTCTCTAAAATTCAATTTATTGTCTCTTGCATATATTCACAACAATCACTCATCACAATCATACTTATTCTTTAATCCTATTTTGTCACGCACACAACATAAGAACCTATTCTAATAATCTCTTAAAATCACCTTCCTCGTGGGATCAATAATATTGTATACTATAACTTGATCAATTGTGCACTTGTAATTTTGGTACATAATTATGCCGCATCACCATGTGTCATGAATCGACTCATATATGCACATGAGTCGACTTATTGATGGTTTCCTGATTCATATGGGTTCCTGTTTGCACGAATTCTTGTGGAGTTTGGGCTTGGTTATTTACCACTTTGCCATTCACGTTGTTACACCTATATAAGGGATTGTTTTAGGGTTTCTAATAAATCAGATGTAATCAAAGAGAGATTCTAATAAAGAGAGATTAGGGTTTAGAGAGAATTAAGAGTTTGTTCTCAATTCTAGTAAGATTGTGAGAGAGTGATTGTAATCTTTTCATATCATAATCTAGAAAGGGTATTTTCCTTCACCACATACTAAATTATTCTTGTATTTCTATCATCATCTTCTCAACCCACCTTTGATAATTCCACGATCAAAGATGCTCGCCCAACGACTCGTATTAAGTTGGTATCAGAGCGATTAGATCTTGAGAAGGGGGTATCCTATATATGGTCCTAACTCGATCACAATACAAGAAGTTAGGCGAGATCCTTATTTCATTGGAAGGGGTCCAAAAATTAAGGAAGAAGAAGATGACTGAAGGAGTAGTTCAGTGAGGCTAGATGCATTAGAGAAACAGATGGAGATAATGAGTTCGACTCTCACACAGCTTATCAATATCTTCTAAGAAAAGGACAAAAAGAAGGAATCTTCTTCGAAAGGTAAGAAGAAACTTATGGAGTCCAATGGAGAAGGCGAGGAATCTGATTCTGATAGGGAGGCTGAGATTATCAAAACTGTTCTATATCAAGAGGATAAAAATTACTACCAGAATTTAAAAATTGATTTCAAGGTGGAGATTCCTATTTATGATGAGAGTGTCAATGTGGAGAAGATCGATGATTGGATCGAGCGTATGGAGATGTATTTCACTCTCTATGGATATTCATCTAAGGAGAAGATTGTGTTCGTGACTTTGAAGCTTTCAGGGCATGCGTTGACGTGGTTAAAATCCTACTGCAAGTAGGAGAAGAAGGTGGTGTCATGGAATAAGTTTAATGAGCTACTAAGAAAGCAATTCTATCCAGTGGGGTTTCTTGAGGAGCGTTGGTATAAGTGGTATAGTTTGCATCAAAGATTCAATTAGATCGTTCAAGAGTACACGACGGAGTTCCAGCAGCAGGTGATGGTTCTAAACGTCACGACGGATGAATACACTATCTTCATGAAGTACATAACGGGTCTGAACGAATACATCCTGAAGGAGATGAAGCTATTCATGGTCGAGTCTATTGCAGAGGCAAGCATGAAAGCTATTTCCATCAAGGGAAAGCAAAAGAAGAGCAACGAGGCAAACGGAGATGCAAAACAAATGGGAGGTGAGTCTAGTGGTTCCAAACATAAGGAGGAGAAGAAGGGTGATCCAGGGAGAGCAGAACTGATTTGTAATCACTGGGAGAAGACAGGACATATCGTTGATCGATGCTGGGAGAAGTATCATCATCTGAAGCCAAAGGGGTTGAATAAGAAAGAGGAGAAAAAAGTATACGTGATAGCACAGGGCCCGAAGGAAGTTCCTTGGATGATAGAGCCTAACAGTAGTCTCAATCTTATGGCAGAAAAACAGGCAACGAAAGAGGATGAAGACCCCCCGAGAGCTGCTCTTTGTGCTGAAGTTGTAAGTGAAGACCAATTTAGTTGATGCCATTGTTGATCCAGGTAGCGAAAAGAATTTGATATCCAAGGCCTTGGTTTAGAAGCTAGGTCTAAAGATAGCCAAGCATCCGAAACCCTATCCATTGGGGTGGATTCAGAAGGAGACGGGACTAAGTGTAGTTGATCAATACACTGTCAGATTTGCGCTCCATGAGTCATATATTGACAAGGTCACGTGCGATGTCGTTCCATTGGATGTTTATCACATTATACTGGGCAATCCGTACTTGTGGGATAGATACGCGATCTACGAAAGGCGGGCTCAGAAGTACACATTCACCAAGGATGATGAAAAGTTCATATTTCGTTCAGCGTCTCTTTCGAGGGAGGCAAACTTAGTGACGGTGATGTGAGCGAAGAGGCTAGTGAATGCAAGCAAGAAGTTCGTCTCACTGTGCATTAGACTTCATGACGAGCCATCGAAAAGAAGTTGCATGTTGGAGCGGAAGACGACTACGATGAGGCAAGGAACGAATGAGTCGTTTCCAGTTGTATATTGATATCAAGTTCCTAGCAAAGCCAGGTGGTACAGAAAGGATGGAGGAGCTCACGAGTTTCTTCAGCTGAAGTTTTAACTTGAATGATACTTCAAGTTCCTAAAAGTGGGACCCATGATATGGGTGTATCTTCTCTTCAGAACTTAGCGATCCTCATGAGAGCTTAAGGATAGATAATTCTCATAGTAACTTAAGAATAGAGGTATAAAACAATACAGTAGAATGCAGGTTGAAGCGTGGAACGAGATGACGAATTAAAGAATCGAAGCATCCAGTTTTTAGCCCGTGAGTCGACTCATACATGCACATGAGTCGACTCATCAGGTTGAGTCGACTCATCAGGTTGAGTCGACTCATGCCTGTCATGAGTCGACTTACGAAACCCAGCTATTTTATCAAAAGTTTCTGACCAGTCGACTCATGTCTGTCATGAGTCGACCCATATGTCATGAGTCGACTCATATATGCACATGAGTCGACTCATCGATGGTTTCCTGGTTCATTTGGGTTTCTATTTGTATGAATTCCTGTGGGATTTGAGCTTGGTTATTTACCACTTTGTCATCCACGTTGTTACACCTATATAAGGGATTGTTTTAGGATTTCTAATAAATCAGATGTAATCAAAGAGAGATTCTAATCAAGAGGGATTAGGGTTTAGAGAGAATTGAGAGTTTGTTCTCGATTCTAGTGAGATTGTGAGAGAGGGATTGTAATCTTTTCATATCATAATCTAGAGAATGTATTTTCCTTCGCTACATACTGAATTATTCTTGTGTTTCTATCATCCTCTTCTTAACCCACCTTTAATAATTCCACGATCAAAAGTTCTCGCCCAGCGACTCGTATCACCATCGCCTTGGTATTGCTATCAAAGCTGAATTTCTTTAACATTTTCTGCAAGTAGCTCATCTGTGTCAGCTTCAATCTCCCCTTCACCATGTCTCTCTCAATCTCCACACCCAATATCTTCTTAGCTTCTCCAAGATCCTTTATCTCAAACTCGCATAATAACTCCTTTTTTAATTTTTGAATAGCCAAAGAATTGCTGGAAGCAATAAGCATATCAACAACATATAATAATAAATAAATATACTCACCATCATGTAGCTTGTGCACGTAAACACATGGGTCATATAAGCTCCTCGTGTATCCTTAGCCAATCATAAAACTATCGAATCTCTTGTACCATTGTCACGGCGATTGCTTCAATCCGTAAAGAAACTTCTTTAGTTTTCACACCAAATCCTCTTTCCTGCAGCTCTGAACCCCATGGGTTATGTCATGTAGATCTCCTCTTCTAAGTCTCCATGTAGAAAGGCTGTTTTAATATTCATCTGGATAAAATCTAAATTCAGTTGTGCCACCAATGCCAAAAGAATCCTAATCGACGAATGCTTCACAACAGTTGAAAATACATCGTTGTAATCAACACAATCAAGCTAGGCATAACCCTTAACAACCAATTTGGCTTTGTACCCAATGTCCCCAATAGAAGATCCCTCTTTCTTTGTATATACCCACTTGCATCTAATATCCTTCTTTCCCTTCAGTAGCTTTGTAAGTTTCCAAGTGTTATTTTTTTAAAGAGAGTGCATCTCCTCCTCCATAGCTTCCCTCCACCTGATTGAATCAGAGCTAGACTCTACTTTCCTATATGTAGAAGGAACCAAATCATCAATAACCTCCACTGATAAAGCATATGCAACCAACACATCGTTGTATCTAGCTGACCGACGAATAACCCTTCTAGGACTATTTGCTGCAATCAACTCTTGAACATGACCATACTCCTGAGTCTCACCACCATTGTATCCTCCAAATGCCCATTTGTCATCATATCTCCTCTCAGTATCACCTCTGTAGGAGCCTCAATGGATATAATACTATCTGGAATGGGTGGAGTCACATCATCCTCCACATGCTACGAAATCCCACTAGTTTAGCCTTCCTCCACCTACTGTGATATCCCACTAGTCTGGCCTCCTCCACCTCCTGAGGGACTTGAGGTCTCATTATGTACGCCTTATCAAAAGTGACATCCCTGTTAATGATCATCTTCTTATCTTGTGGATCCCATAACTTGAAGCCTTTAACTCTATCTCTAAAGCCCACAAAGACTGCTTTCCTAACCCTCAGATTTAATTTCTCATTATTCACATGATAGTAAGCTGGACACTCAAATATCTAAAGCAACTCATAATCACTAGCCACCTCCATAAGAGTCTTTCCATGTATCATAGTGCATGACAATCTATCACGAGATAGCTCGCATAAACCAACATCTAGGCCCAAAAGGATCTCGACAATCCACTTTGTGACATCATACATCGCACCTTCTCCAGCAAAGTATGGTTCAATTCTCAACCACCACGTTTTGTTACGGTCTCTCTCAAACTATGAAGTATCGCCTAATGCTATGATCCCGACAAAACTGTAAAAATGGATCACTCTTATACTCTTCACCATTATCTGAATAAAGTGTCTTTATCTTTCTATCTGTCTGCAGCTTCACTTTCTTCTTTCACTTCACAAAAAATATCTAGAACCTCATGTTTATGCTTCATGATATATACCAATTCTTCCTGGAATAGTCATTAATGAAAGTGATAAAATAGTTAGCCCCACCAAGTGATGTGTACTTGGAAGGACCCCAAACATCTGTATGAATATAATCCAAAATACATTGGGTTTTGTGAATTGTGGTGCCAAACTTTATTTTAGTCTTCTTCTCAAGTACACAGTGCTCACACAGCTCCATCTTACAGGTCTTTACACTTTTCAATAGCTCATATTTCGCCAATGTCTGTAAGGTCTTATCACCAATGTGTCCCAATCTCATGTGCCATTAGCTGGTAGTATCCTCCTCTATAGTGATTGAAGCTGCCAGACCCCATGTAACTGTCTTGCCCTTCAAGTAGTGTAGGTTGTTTTTCCTAACACCTCACATCACCACCATATACCCTTTTGTGACCTTCAAAGTGGCATTCTCTAAGATCACACGATAGCCTGATGCCTCCAAAGTCCCAAGAGAAATGCTTCATCAACTGCGGAACGAACCTCACTTCCTTCAGCTCCCTAGTCACCCTGTCACACATCCTGATCTGGACTGTATCAATACCATCAATAGGGCATACATGATTATTACCCATAAGCACGACATCCCCTCTTTCCAACTCCTCAAAGCTGGAGAACCAATCTTTCTTGAGGCAAATGTGGTATGTAGCACCCGAATTCAATATCCACTCCGTAAAGTCGGCATAACAAACTGACGGTAGTACATGCTATGAGTAGCCCAAAGAATATGAATCTAAATTTTCGCCAATAGCTTTGGTAACATTCACCTCTGAAGCTTGTACAACTTCCCCCTTATTCTTCCTGGCTTTATCCTTCAATTTTGGGCATTTCTTCTTCCAATGTCCATCTTCTTTGCAAAATGCACATTGATTCCTACCAACACTCTTATGATCACCTCTATTCTTTGACTTTGAGCTATTAAACTAACGACGGTTTGGACTACGGCCTCTCACTGCTAATGTATCTCCTGATGCCTTCTCGGAGGGTTCGCCATCACTCTTCCTCAACTCATAGTTCACTAATGCTGAGATCACCTCCTTGTAGCTAACAGTGGTTCTTCCATTTATCATTGTGAGAACAAAGGTACCATAATCATCTTCTGGGAATGAACATAGCAACAACATCATCTTGTCTTTATCCTCAACCATGATATCTACATTGGCCATATACGACAGCAATTTAGTAAAATTATTGACATGCCCTCTAATAGAAACTCCCCTCTTCATCTTGAATTGATAAAATCTCGTCTTTAAGTAAAACTGATTCTCAATACTTTTAGTAAGATATTTTTCATTGAGTGTTTCCCACAAATATTTCACCGACATCTCGTTTATAACATCATAGATCAAATCCGGCGTCAAACATGACCTAATAACTCCACATGCTCTACTGTTAACTTTCTTCCAAATCTTTTCCTTCATATCAGCTGATTTCTCTTGTAATTCAAAAGTCTCCTCCAAATTCTGGGCATCCAACACATCCATCAGCTGGCACCTCTACAAACCGAAGTTTATCTTGCCATCAAACTTCTGAACATCAACTTTAGTGTTATTGATGCTCAAACACTGTATCACCTTCGAAAGAGACGATCCCGATGTACTTGATTCACCCATGTTGACGATCCAATCTCTTCAAACAAAAATCCTGTAGAGAATCCTCCAAACGAACCCCAAGCCAAACCCGAAGCTCTGATACCACTTGTTGTGTGCAACGAAACTTCAAACACACGAAAGAGCACAAACAAGACTGAGATTGATCATAACCAAACGAACAAACACAAACCACAGCAAGACAAATGAATTTTACGTGGTTCGACAAGTTGCCTACGTCCACGGGGTAAGGAGGGCGGGAGTTTTTACTATTAGAGATAAAGAGACTACAAATAGGGTTTACAATCTTACCAAATATACTCAATCAAAGCTCTCGAAATCTCTCACAAATTCTCCCTCAAAGGATGCACAAAACTATCTCAAAGGCTGCTCAAAATCGTCTCTCAATTAACCCTAATAATCGTGTTTAGGGTTATATATCAACACAAAACAAAATGGGTCAGAAAATAAAGCCCAGGCTCAGACCCGACTGGCGTTCGACCGCCGAAGTCGTCGCGGTCCTTCGGCGATTGACCGACCAGGAAGACAGAACCAAAATCGATTATAGGGTTTTTGGCAGTCGACTGCGGCACAGATTCCAGAAAATCCCTGAGTTCTGTGCACGTTTCTGATCAACCGCAACTTGGCTCGCGGTCGACCGACAAGCAATCAAATGTCTTACTAGATTGTTGTTCCTGTTCTTTATCGTTGTGTTCGCCATTTCTACAAATACGATATTATTAAATAGGTTTGAACTCATGACACAAATAGAGTTGACTTTTTGAGTTAATTGGGGGTCAAATAACGTGTTCAATTCATGTGTCCATCAGTTTTTACAATCTAGTAAAAACTAGTGTCAAAGTACAAGGTTCGACGAACAAGCAGATGCTTCAAAACTTTGTTGCTTGAATTAAGGTTCAAGGCGGAGCACATATTGCCATATTCCACTTTGGCACGACTTTGTTTGGGTAATATAAAGTTGAGATTCTATTATATACTAGTGTGCACCTCGTGCAAGGCACGATTTTTTTTTTCGGTACAGTAATTTTGTATTTAAATACAATTTTTATAAGGGCCAAAGTAACATTTTTTAAAATGCTATAATATCCCGCTTGAGCTATAGTAATACAGATACAATGATAATTTACTGTAGCGTTTACTGTAGCATGAATAGTAACTTTTGGGTCCTCCCGTTATTATAGAGGAATAGATTATAGAGGAATAGATATCAAACTTGAGTTGGACTCGATTGGTCAGAGCCAAGGTAAAGACTCGTTAGAACTGCCTCACATCAATTTAGTTCAAATGTAAGTTTAGTCTAGCAAAAGTATAAAATGAGATTTAGAATCACATTAAAAGGAGAAATAGATGAATATATAATTAAATATTTTTGACAGTTAAGGATTTGCTTAGATACTCGAAGTTCATGTTTATTTCTTGGACACCATGACAATAGTATAGTCCCGAAAACAATAGATGCTTCGTTAGACATGCTTTACAACATATATAAACTAGCTAGCTGTTGTCCTTTTATCCTTTTAAAAGACAGTTATGCCACTTCTGTCTTTCAATACACCCACCCACTTGAAAATGTCTCAACGAAAGTATCAATAAGAACCTCCAAATATTATTATTATTATTATTTTAAAAGCAAAAGAACAATCACATTATTCTGTGACATAATACTAGTCGGCATTTGTCATTTTTCACCAATTGTAAATTATTTAAAGATACTTAACTTTAATTATTAATTTGACAATAGGTCACGGGTCTATTTTTTTTCTCTTTGAATTTTTTTTGCTGTTAATTTTGAACTTCTAGGTGATTTACAAAACATCCTTGATCTTGAAACTTAGAGAACACCCCGATAAACCTTTGAGAGATTCACAAAACCTGTTTGAAACTTCTAAAAGGTTTCACAAAATGTATTACCCTTTTCTACAAGTAACACAGTAAAACCGTAATATAAAAAAAATGCTTCCCCCAAAATTTCCAGTTTTTCACTATTCTGAACATAATGTTTCACTAAACTTCAGTTGGAACATTTTGAAAATTCATTTTTTTGAAATTCCCCCAAGTTTGGAATGAGTTTTTCTGTTCTCAAAGTTTAGGGAGCTTTCGAGGGAATCACTTCATAATTATGGTTTTTTTAACCTTTTCTCTTATATGCGGTTGTGATTTTCTGAATATTTTGCAGGACTGAGAGGGACCCAAAATTCATAGCTTGAAACTATTTTGGCACATCATATTCATGGTATAGTACAAAATTAATTAACAGACCTACTGAGAGTGATCCAAAATTCACAGCTTGAAAATATTTTGGCACGTCATATTCATGGTGTAGCACTAAACTAATTAATACTAAGGACCACCTTAGAAAAAATAATCAATAATACGAGGGAGAAAGATATGCGAACTTGGACCAGTCCACTTAACATTAAACAGTAAACGCCGAAAATGAAGTGACAAGATTTTGGAACGTCTCTCTCTAAGTCTTTGATAGGAACTCCTTGGATGTTGAAGTCTTGATAACGTATATTAATAAATAGACAAATTAGGCACTCAAAGTTAACTTTGTTTACTACTATTTCCAATCATGAGTTGCATCAATCATCTTTCTTTTTATTCATTTTTTGTTTTCAGTTCAAAAGGTTTGATTGTTTTCTGGTATTTCTTCAATGTGAAATTTGATACGTGGGTCGGTTCGATGCTGCTTGACCAATCAATTTACAAGGGTAAATTTCACAAAACCCCTCAAATGCTTTGGGGCGTCTCGTTCAAGCACCTGTAATTTTACGGTTTTCCCACTAAATATTATAGGTTGTCTAAAAATCACTGCAGATAGCTGATCCTCCATTAAACACCGATGATGGAAGTTACAATCTGACGACTCTCATATTTTCAAGGAACCAAGATGAAGATTACAAGATGACGGTCTTTGCAATGCTCTAGCAAAAGAGACCACAAATTGATGGTCTTTTCACATCAAAATGCAGAGGTCATCCCTGCGCTACACCATCAAAATGCAGAGGTCATCCCTGTGTTACAATATCAAAACGCAGAGGTCATGCTCGCGTTTCAGAGTCAAAACGCAGAGTTCATCCCTAGCGCTCCAATTAAAAACACAGAGTTCGTGGACTCAAAACACGGAGATCATTTCTGCATCCTAACTCTGCGCGAACACGGCGTTTTCAGCCAAAAATAGGTCCAGCTCCGCGTTTCAAGTCTAAAACGCAGAGTTCGGACCCAGAACGCCCAGACTGTCGTTTGACTAGTTCAAAGTACGAACTGAACGGTTTCAAAACCGTTTTCCCCACGATTTGGGGAGCAGTTTAAGGGGGCGGTTACACCCCATTTAGCCTCACTTAGGAGCGAATTAAGGAGGCGATTACACCCCTTAATCCCCTACAAATAGGAGTAAACTCAACTGAGTTCAGGCCCGGGGGTTTTGGCAGAAAAGAAGAGATCTTCGGCTGGCTTTTTGGGGGAATTGCTGGAGCTTTGGAGATCGGAAATAGGAGCTTTCTTCATCCTTGGCTTACAAACCGATTTTCATTAAATCAACTCTTTCATAGAGTTTCAAACTCGTTCAGAGTTATCAACTCATCAAGAGTTCTTTAAAACTTGCCACGTAAGTTCTCCACAGCGCCAAATCGTGAGGCAAAGACCACGTTCTAGTGAAACAAGACGTTCGGATCGTCAACGAGAAGCAACTCGACGCGAACATTCGAGGGAGGCATCTCATCGCCACCGTAAAGAACCCAGTTTTAAACAAAGGGGAGAATTTGCATCAATTCTCTTCTCTTTTGTAATCGGGAATTCAAATTGTAATCGAGATTGAGAAAATAAAGATCAAATAGAATTCTTTCATTTTCTTATTGCAAATTTTCCACTAAACAAATATCCAAAGTTTTTTCACCCCAACATTTTACTACTGCAAAACAAAAGTTCACATTAGTAAGGACAAACGAAGATCCTTTTTTTTGGGTTCATCTTTCTTAATATTTTTCTTGTGCAAAGCAACACTTCACATTGATAAGGACGAACAAAGATCCCCCTTTTTTTAAAAAAATTCTTAGTATTTTTCTTGTGCACAGCAAAACTTCACATGAGGCAATTTGCGTATAAGCCTCTCCGTTCTCCTCTATCCTCTCCCTGACCCAACCCTAGCTAGTCCTAACGTGAGGTTCTTTTTTTCCTTTTTTTTTTAATAATTGAGAAGGATCGAAAACATTTTGGTCTGAGGTCTATTTTCATCACTTTGACAGTTATGTGAAAAAGGCTTTTGGTTATTATTATTATTATTTGGGGTGGGGTGGGGTGGGGGGGGGGGGGGGGCATAGGGATGAGAAACGCTCCCAAATTTCCCAAGTTATAGGATATTTTGTCTAATTTACCCAGTTTAGAACTCTCTGACGCTCACGAACTGTGTTGCTGACTGCTAAGAGTAAAATTTTGGATGAGTTTATCCCTATAAATATTTCACCATAACCTTATTATAAAATTTTATTCTTAGACCCAGGTCAGGGTGAATCCCTTCCAAAGAAGAAAATTTGGGATAAAATGGAGGTGAAAGGTATTATGCTCATCATAATCTAAATTCAGTGGCTTATATTGATGGAATTTGAAGATGATGAAGACGTGACTAGTGGGGGCCACAAAAAGAGATTGTGTTAAGGTTTAGTTTGAGTGATTGTAAACCCTAGTTGTATTCTCTCCCCTCTAATAGTAGATCTCCACCTCCTTGCCCCGTGGACGTAGGCAGTTTGCCGAACCACGTAAAAATTGGTTGTTTGAGTTTGTGGCCATTGTAATAGATTTAGGGTCCCTCGACGCGCAGTCCTAAAGCTGACGAGAGGAAGAGCAAATATCCCACTTTGATGGGGTATTAGGCTTTAAATTCTTGTTCCCTTTGAGAAACAAGAATTCTTATCGATCTTTCTCTCTGATTGTGCACCAGAAACTCTGCCGAAATTTCCGCTGCGCACAAAAAGTGGTATCAGAGCTCGGGCTACGCTTGGGCTATTTAGAGGAGTAGATCAATTTGGAGGCTCGTCTAGGGCTTCGTTTGGTGATAAAGGTGGGATCTTTTTGGTAAAGATTCTATCTTTTTCGTTTTGGATCTATTCTTTGTTCGTTGGTGCGTAAGATGTCGGGGAAAGAAGGTGCTTCGGGTGTCGAGGGTAGTGTTTCTGGCGTGAAGACCATTCAGAGTTTGAATATCCACTCTATGAAGATAGATGTGGAAAAGTTTAATGGCACAAACAACTTTGGATTATGGAGATGCGAGGTTTTGGATGCGCTGAACGCGCAGAATTTGGAGGATACTTTGGAGTTAGATGGCAAGCCAGATGAGATTGAAGAGAAGGTTTGGAAGAAAATGAATCGAACGGCGTGTGGTGTGATTAGGTCTTGTTTGACTCAAGATCTAAAATATGATGTGATGAATGAGACTTTTGCAAAGAAGATTTGGGAGATTCTCGAAAGCAAGTATCTGACAAAGAGTGTTGAGAACCGCTTGCATTTGAAGAGGAGACTTTATCGTTTCCAGTTGAAGAAGGGAACCTCCATTAGAGATCACATGAACCACTACACGAAGCTTCTTGCGGATTTGGAGAATGTGGATGTCATAATTGAAGATGAGGACAAGGCGTTGCTGTTGTTGAGTTCCTTGCCCGACGAGGAATATGAGACCTTTGTTCTTACTCTGATTAATGGGAAGGCATCACTTTCGTATAGTGAGGTCACTGCTGTATTGGTGAATTATCAGCTTCGGAAGAAGGATAAGGAGAATTCGACTGAGTCGGTAGCAGAGGCGTTGGTCGCAAGAGGGAAGAATCCGAACCGAAAGAATTGGAAGTCACAGTCTAGAGTAGAAAAAGATCAGTGTGCTTGGTGCAAGGAGACTGGTCATTGGAAGAAAGACTGCCCAAAGTTCGACGAATGGATGAAGAATAAGCAGAAGGGAAAAGGCAAGCAACCATCATCAGAAGCAAACATCATATCGGATGGTAATAATTCTGACTCTTCTATTTATTCGCTTTCTATCAGTCCGAAAGATAGCTATTCGGAGGAATCCGAGTGGATGTTGGATAGTGGTGCGACCTATCATGTGTGCCCTAGAAGGGAATGGTTCTCCAGTTTTGAGAAGCTGGTGGATAGTGGTGTGGTGTACATGGCTGATAACCGTGCATGCCAGATCCTTGGGATAGGAAGAATTCGCATAAAAATGTTTGACGGGACTGTTAGAGAGTTAAGTGATGTGAGATATGTTCCTTCTTTGAGGAAGAACTTGATCTCGATTGGAGCTTTGGTTAGAGAGGGTCTGAAGGTTCGTGTTGAGGACATGGTTCTCGAGATTGCGAGAGACTCTCGGATTGTGATGAAGGGCGTCAGGAGGAATAACATGTATTACTTGACTGGAGGTATAGTGGCAGGTGGAGAGCTGACGACTTCTGTTGATTCGACTAGACTACGGCATTTGGGGCTTGGCCATTCCAGTATTGATTCCTCGCATAGATTGAAAGAGGGTGTGAAGACCTGCAGTTTGAAGTCCAGTGAACATGTTGATGTGAGCAAGAAGACCGAGGTGAAGTGTGGCACCTCTATTCACCGTGCTAAGGGTCGTTCTGGAGGAGTTCACGTGGAGGTTTGGGGGCCTTCCAAGGGGGCATCATTGGGAGGTAATAGGCGTTTGGTTTCCTTTGTTGATGGCTGTTCTAGGCGTGTTTGGGTTGCAACCAAATCCCCTTTGGAGAAAGTCCTAGTAGTATCCAACAGATTGAAGAAGTGTGTAATAGACAGAAAGGTGAAGGTACTCCATTCTGGTGGGAGGTACAAGATGGACCTATTTCTGTATTGGAGCCGAGCTCACGGCATTGCGAAACACTTCGTTAGAAAGGAAATCTTGGGGCAACTAGATAGGGTGGCAAATTTGGAGAACCGTGCCTTACTGGAGGAGGATCGGTGTTTGTTGTCAAGCAATGGTCTGCAGAAGAGTTTCTGAACAGAGGCTTCGACATATTTGGGTCATCCTATTAAAGAGTTGTCAACTGCTGTGATAGGAGGTAAAACACAATTGGGTGTTAGGTCTGGTAGTGTCACTTTGGTTGAGGCTTCGATGAGGAAGTCAATTGGCTCTCAGCAGGTAGAGAGTTTTGGACAGACCTTAGAGGTATCGCAGCGGGTGGAGACTGATGCTACTCTACATTGGGTGGGGATTTTCCCACATACTCCAGGTCATTCTGCATTGGTTGGGATTCCAGCTGAGGTGACACAGCGTGGAAGTCATTTGGATTCGGATGCAGATGATGAGTTGGGTTTTGACTCGAGTGTAGCTGATAGATGCAGTTTGGATATGACCATTGGTTCACCTCAGGTGGGGGTGTTTGAGGCCATTGGAGGTGTTATCAGTCGCAGAGTTGATGATATTGGAGAAGGGTTACGAACTCTTCTATTGGTTTGAGGTCGTTCGCGGCCATTTGGGTGAACTACGTAAGGCTTGATTCCTTGGGCAAGAGGATACGTAGGCAGTCTTTATGATGCAGCCGGTTTGGATTTTGATGGGGGTGAGATCGATTTTGTGAGTTGATACTGACATTTGGAGAGTGTTTGCATTCTTATTTGGGTTCTCGACTTGTTATGGATTGGGTCTGTTGTCGTGAATTGTTTCACTTCGTACTGGACACAACAAGTGAGACATTTGGTTTAGTTGGTGTCGACTCAGTTTTGGGAAAACTTCGCCGAGGTGGAGAATTGATGAAGACGTGACTAGTGGGGGCCACAAATGCATGAAATGAAGAGAGCAACAGTTGAACGCATTTGTTTTCGGCGTGGGGACCACAAAACGTGGGTTGCTTTGTTTCACGTGTGTTGCTTTGTGAATTGTTCAGCGGACATTTTGCTAGCCCACCCGGTTACCCGATTAATAGCTATATATAACCCTATTATTCGGCCTAGGGTTGTGTGCGAAGGAATTGAAGGGAAAAAAAGGTACAGCAAAGAAGAAAAAGGAGAAGTTGCGGCTGCAGAGGAGCACGGAAAATTTAGCGGCTGATCTTTTGGGCGGCTGATTCATTCATGTGCAAAGGCAGCAGGAAAAGAACAACTTCGGCTGTATTTTTTTTTTGTGTGAGGTTTGAGAGATTGTGTTAAGGTTTAGATTGAGTGATTGTAAACCCTAGTTATATTCTCTCCCCTCTAATAGTAGATCTCCCCCTCCTTGCCCCGTGGACGTAGGCAGTTTGCCGAACCACGTAAAAATTGGTTGTTTGAGTTTGTGGCCATTGTAATAGATTTAGGGTCCCTCGACGCGCAGTCCTAGAGCTGACGAGAGGAAGAGCAAATATCCCACTTTGATGGGGTATTAGGCTTTAAATTCTTGTTCCCTTTGAGAAACAAGAATTCTTATCGATCTTTCTCTCTGATTGTGCACCAGAAACTCTGCTGAAATTTCCGCTGCGCACAACAGAAGAATACAACCATCTACACAAAGGAAACTTTTATTGATAGAACACTAAGAGTACAATACTTGTTCTTACAAGAACACCTCACTTTCACACAACTCCTTTATTTTGGTGGACACTCACACAACGCTACACTACACACTCAAGCTCTCAAGCTCACTTCTTGCTTGCTTAAATGAGAGCACAAGACCCCTATTTATAGTTGTTTAAGAAGGCTAGGAAGTGTGTAGAAGAGTTAATCCTAGCCATACATTACTAAGAAGTTTTTAGAAGAATAAATACTAGTCATACACTTGTATCTTCCTAGAAACTTCATGGTAGATATTTTGTAGGATGTTACTAGAAAGAAGTTCTAGAAAGTTGTTCTAGAATAATCTAAGTTGGTGAGGAATTCTAATATATATTAATCCAAACACACGTCAAAATAAATCTCCCTTCACTCCCTTTGGAAAAACTTTCGAACATGATTTTATATTTTATTTTATTTTCCCATTTCACCTTCATTAGCAAACTCCCAAAAAGAGTGCGAGTGAACGGTAGGGACGAGGGTCGGATACTAAAATCTAAGATATATATGAAAACGCAAGATATACAGGACACGCGCTTGGTCTGAGGATAATATATTCTAAGATTTGGATCTTGTTTTGTTCTTGGGATGGTGGAGACGCCACTCTACCTCATCATCATCGACATTAATTTGCAACGTACAGAAGGGAAGCACATGAAGAGGAGGAGGAGGCAAATTCTAGTTCTCTCTCTCTCTCTCTCTCTCTCCCCCCGCCTACCTATAAGAGAGAAGCCGAAAGGATCTTGGGTGGCTGGCCCTAGTGCATCCACAAGAATCTCCTTCGCTGTCCAATAAGTGTGACAAAAGTATAAATACCGTCCAAAAGCAAGTTCGCTCAACCATGTCGTAACTTTTCACACACACACAGTATCTTTGATCGTGAGTTGACCACGTCTTAACTATTCATTTAAGCGGTCCCCATTTGAAAATGATCCCCTCCAATCTATGTAAATGTAAATGTAAATTAATATGATCCCCTTTTGAATATATGGATGAGAATGAATTAAGATTCACATGACAATAATTATTTAGAAAAATATATATTAAAGTTTAATTAAATAAAGCGATTACGTTTTTTTTCTAATTAACAACGAAGTTTCAGCCAATAAACACCGTGATTGTCGTGCCACAAGAGTCTTCAGGCATATCATTATTAACCAGGTAATCGGGATTTATCTTGATCTCATGGAGTTTTTTTTGTGATCCTTGCACCCGTTAGCAATACATCTAATTAAATAATTTCGCAGATGAATAAAAGGAAAAAAAACACAGAGACATAGAACTACCATATATATATATATATATATATATAGAAACACGAGGTTTAATGAGGTTCAATAATTAATATTATTATCTTCGTTCTCAAAGTATGATCATATCACAATTTCACTGATAATCAATATTAAGGATTACTACAAGTCTTTCAAATCCCAATGTCATGCACCATCATCTATGGTAAACACTAGTCGTTTAGATACAACTTCAATAGGTGAGTGCGTTTGTATAATGATAGGGTTTCTATACGGGTAAATATTACATGTTACACATTCTCCGTGTAAATTAAATCAGGCTCCACAACAACGGCATCCTGAATTTCAAAGTTTTTTACTTTTTTTTTTTTTAGCAGAAAAATAGGGTGAGGTATGTATGCAGACACTCACACTATTACAAGAGTTTGGTTAGATCGGCAGACTCAGCATATGGCAATAACAAATTAAGACGAAACGCAGAGAGCAAGGAGAGGACAACGTCGTCACTTGCAACCCTAGGGTGGTCTCTGTTATGGCCCTCTACCGAGCAAAATCTGATCTAATACAAAACAATATATATAAGCTAGTATACAGCACCGAAAGATTCAAAACAACACAAAAAGATTAGAAGAATAAAGCTCGCTGTCTATTGTGCTAGTATTGGGATAATAGGCATGTAGCCTCACTACAACAAAAATCGTAAATTATGTTATACGTTTTATTTCTATATGATACATATTTGTCTTACACAAATGAAGCGTGATACATACCAAAAGTGTGGAAGAGGATGTGTGAAGAGTTTCTTTCTACAAATTTGAGGATGTATGGTAAAACTTATGAAATATACATGTGCCATAAGAATCATGACACATATAAGTGTCGCAAAACTCACAACACATATATGTGTTGACAGTTGTGACATATGCCTTAAAACTCGTAACACATACATGTGTCAAAAATGACGACACATAATTGTGTCTAGACCATAAAAATATAAAAAAATATCATTAGTTCAACACTATGAACTTCCCAGAAGGTTACCCATCACAGAATTACCCTCACCAAAACACACTTAACCATGGAGTCGTTTGGCTTATACACTATCATATATGTTTAATCATTAATATAGTAAAACTTATTATTTAAGCTCATCTCCTCCTACAACCAATGTGCATGTGACTATTAGTCTTTTTTAATTTTATTTTATTTTATATTTAATGACAAAAATATATGTCATACTTTGCTACACTTTTTATTTATGCCACTGTTGTTTAATCCTTTGCAAATAAAATGGTAATTTTATATGTGTTATAAAATAAGTGTAGACATATGCGACTTTTGTTGTAGTGTCTCTTCTGCTCAGTGAACCATTTAAAAAACTTAACAAATGTAATCCACTTTGCATTGCGCTCAAAACATAATCTAACCTAGAATACCTAACTGATATCTAAGATTTTTTTATTTTGCTTAAATTAGAGAGGGGGCAAAAAATATCTAATATGGTTAACCTAACTCATTCCCATGCAATAAAACTAACATTCACAACACTTGTTCTTGATTGCTACTTGTGTAGTTTTCTTTCTAATTCTGGTTTCTTTTTAGACTAAAGTTGAGTTAAACTCCGCATGATTTATTAATAAGAGTTTAACGAAGCATCTGCAACTAATTATACCAGCTCATTACTAGAGCATACATTAAAAGGATATCAGTGGTTAATTTTCTACCTAAAGATTGATAACCAAACTACTCTCACATGTCTTCATCTACCATCGCCTAGCAAGACTAGGGAATTTAACTTTTAACTCTTAATTAAGTGATGCATCCTTTAACATGAGCCACTTTAGTAAGCTTGGATCGAACTTAATTAAATGCACTCGAACTAACATTTTGTTGGAGCTACTATTGGACCAAATCAGAGCTGAGCTTGTGGGCAAGGCCCACTTGCAAGACATTGTCACCTAAAAAAGGCAACAAGCACTAGCTAGTGAGTACTAAGAACTGCCTCCACTCGTTTATGGAACAGAAAAAGCCTGGCTTAGCTGTTTCATGAGAGATTGTGAATAAAGTCTTTATGAATTATGGTTACAAATGTACTAAAAGATAAAGAAATGTTTTAAAATGAGGAAGAAAACAAATTTTGAGGGAGATATTACCAAAATTACACGTGGTTGGAGGAATAGCGAAGGTGTTATTTGTGGATTTCAGTAAGTCCCGTGTTCAATCCGTCTATAGGGTAGGTACTCCTTCAAATAGGCATTTGGTAATAAGTATTCATAACGGATACAAAGAAATATGACAAAAAAAATTTACTTTATGGATTGTAAATGGACTCTAGAATGTAATAAATAGAGAATCTCTCAATAACTAGGGGCCAATTTGGCAAATCCTCACAAATCTGGCTCGATTTTGAGAGCATTGGTTCTTTTTTTGATTCAAGAAGAAACTGGATAAAATAAGAATCAATTTTAAAGTATCTGGATCCTCTCCACTATCAAAAGGTAATGAATTATTGTAATACATTCTTTAAAAAAATGCATATATATCATCTCCTTAGGTGATCATTCTTGTTTTACACTCAAAAAGATAAATCATAAGCTTGCATTAATCAATCAATGACTATAAGAAAAGAAGTGGTCTCTCCACTACCTTTTAGTAGTCGGGAGATCCCAGATCCAATCTTAAAGAGGATTTTTGGTCTAGGAAAAATCAGGTCAGTGCTGGTCTAGTTTTCTCAAACATAACTCTATTCAAAATAAGATATGGACCGATCCTGGTCCTAATTTAAAAGGTTGCCAAACAAGACCTGAGAGTTGAACAATAGATTAGGCCTCGTTTTATTCCATCTAAGCTCATTTTTAATTCAAGAATGTCGTCCAGCAAAACTGGTTTTTGCAATATATTAGGGTTAATTACACAAAACTACCACCAACTTTAGTGGGATTTGCACAAACTACCAAAAAACTGTTTTTTATATTGGCACTATGATTTCAAATAAGCTGCACACTGATAAAAATTGTTGCAAGATACTATCATTTCAAATATATAAAAGGTCTAAACTATACTTACAAATCTTTATGAAGAAGAACAGAAAGAGAACATATATAAAACATTTATAAAATGCATATGAGGACTAACTCTGACTACTATCATATGTTAAACTACCCTCAAGGGGCTGTTTGTTTGCTTGTTTTTAAGAGGGAAAGAGGGTGAAAACCTGTCATTTTTTTAGAAAATGGCAGGTTTTCACCCTTAAAAAAATGGATCCAAACACGCCCTAACTCTCGTTAGACATTATAATTTAATAAAAAAAATTCTTGATAGGTTCTCTTTTATTAATAAAAAAGCTCACGATAGTTTTCTAGAAGCCCCGAAAGTTCATGGTCATTATATGGTTTTACCCTTACATAATATTGCATGATTAATTTCCTACCGTAAATGACAGAGATATGGACAGCATTTTTCCGGCGTCACGTCTTGGTCCTTGGCGATGTCATTTATAGAAATCTTTTATTATCAACCCGTGATTTACGAGTCTATAAATAACCATGTATGAGAGTCACTCACAAGCAACAGACACGAGAGTCCACGTACTGGCTCCATTCCGACTAGCATTATTGCTCTCTCTCTCTCTCTCTCTCTCTCTCTCTCTCTCTCTCTCTCTCTCTTGAGAAGCAGAGTTCTCTCTATCTCTTGAGTTATCCCAGCTCTCTAAGCAATGGCTGAGGATGAAAGAAAGAAGGAGAAACCAAAGCAAGGAGGTCTTAGGACTATGCCCTTTATATTAGGTGAGCCATATATTAATAATGTTGATTGCCGATGACCTCCTCATCTATTCACTCAATAGCATGCATCACCCCTCACCTGTTTTAGCTAGCACATAGCTAGCACTCTTGGATTCACAGGAGATAGGTGGCCACGTCATCTGCAATTTAATCTTTCATAGAATTTGAATCCAAGACTTACTGTACGTTAATTAAGCTCTAGTAAACAGTTCAGAAATGCTAAGCGTTGCTGAAGCGATATAGATAAGATGGTTAATTAATTAATAATATACAGAGTAAGAAAGATAACAAAGAGAAGTTGGAGTAGATGTTGATTATCGGTTGTTGCCCGCATTTCGGTAAGGGATGGTGAGTGATGCAGAAGTTAGCGAGTCGGTTGCTTAGAATTGTCAAAATTTGTGGTGACAGGAGAGAGATTGCATGCAGTTATGAAGAACCAAAGTCTTAGAAGTTGTAATTCTTAATTAGGAGGAGAGTAACTAACTTCTATGCACGTGTTTTCTTTGCCTGCAGGAAATGAAATCTGTGACAAATTTGCGACGGCTGGATTTAATGCGAACCTGGTTTCGTACTTAACCAGTCAGCTTCACTTGCCTCTGGTCACCGCCTCAAATACTCTCAGCAATTTCAGTGGCACAGCAAGTCTCACCACCATAATTGGTGCTTTACTTGCTGACTCTTGCATTGGCCGGTTTTGGACAATTACCGTTGGCTCCCTCATCTATCAACTGGTACGTATAATTAAACAACCTAGCTAGAGTCTGTTTGGTTTCTTGCATCTGTAAGTGTAGAATTAGTATCAGTTGCATGCAAATGTAGTTGTCGTAACTGATGTAGCATGTAATTGTAGCTGCCGCCATATATAATTGCTTGATTTCGTTTTGATAATATTTTTTAACAATTTGCAACTCCAAATGCAGCTCCCGTCGGAGATTATTGCGACCGTCTGTTTTGATGCAATATAAATAAACACATTTGCAACTCCAAATGCCTTCAATTGCAAGTTGGATGTAGATCATAGTCAAATTCTACCAAAGTTGCAACTCTAATTGCAATATTTAATTTGTCTGAAAATTCTGATATATATTGCAGTTCACTACATATGAAAAAAAAAAAAAAGCTGCAACAACTGCAATTATATTAACTGACACTTGCATTGCAATTACAGTACATTAGTGGACTCTTAACCTATCTAGCGTTTTCTCAAAACAACAGGGAATGATCACTCTCACAATATCAGCAATCCTCCCTACTCTCCGACCACCACCATGCACACCGACAGAAACCTGCCAACATGCGTCCACGTTCCAACTCCTCATTCTCTACGCCTCCCTCATCCTCACGTGCATCGGCTCCGGCTTCATCCGCCCCTGTGTCGTCGCTTTCGGCGCCGACCAGTTCGAGCTCCACAAGACCCAAACCAGCTCACGAAAATGGAACTACTTCAACCTGTACTACTTCACCCTCAGCATCTCCCTCCTCTTAGCCCTCACCGTGGTTGTGTACATACAAGACAATGTTGGATGGGGGTGGGGTTTTGGGATTCCTAGCGCGGCGATGTTCGTGTCCGTCGTCGCGTTTGTCATCGGGTACCCGCTGTATATAAAGATCAAGCCTGCAGGGAGTCCGATGACTCGGTTGATACAAGTCTCAGTTGCCGCGTTTAAGAAGAGGAAGGTTGCTAAGCCTGAAGATCCGAATCTTTTGTTTGTTGACAAGGAGCTGGATGCTGATATTTCCACAGGGGGAAGGCTTCATCACAGTGAACAGTTCAGGTGTGAGCTAAACCAACTTAGATTGAATTCTCTATGTTTTAGAGTACAGAATGATAATTTCCTAGCCGGCACCATAACTTCCAAGTTCTGATACAGTAAAAGGGGCCTTTTAACATGATATCAAAGCAGAACACACTAGCAAACAAGTTGCCTTAATACTTTGATTGTTCATTCATAGCTCTAGTACACTCCAACATAGTAAATTATATGCATAATACCAAACTAATAATAAGCAAATGGCATGGAAACATGCTAGCGAAGTAAACCCGGTTAAACCCTGAAACTGACACCCACACTTTAGGTGATTTTTTATTTTTATTTTATCTTTTACCTTTTTTTTAACAGGGACAAGATGTCTAAGAAATTTTTTATAAAGTAGATAAAATAGATACAGAATACAAATAAAGGGAACGTAGAGCTAGAAGAAAGAGACTAAAATTGGAGGTACGGAAAAATATTAGAAGGCGAAACAGACTAGGGGCCGGTAACATACTACAATATAATCACAACCATTGATTATCTAGTTGATGGTTGTGATTTTTTTTAGTGCAAATTAGGAATTGGTGCAATACACGGGGGTATGATGAGTGTTAGATTTAGATTGTATCATAACCGCCTACTAAGTAATCAACGATTAAGATTAAAAGTAGTGATCTCTCCACTACTTTTTTTGTAGTGGAGATGATCCAAATTCCTACAAATATCACAACTTTCGCTGGCTCCTTAATTATTTCGAAAGAACGCAAAGGTCGGGTTTCTCAATTCAAAAGGCTAGGCTGAGAAAGATGTGAGAAGACGCGTATCATATATAACCACGTACGTACCTTTCTATAGAAGCAGAAACTAGCCCGGAATATGTCAAGGTAAATGCTCCAGACTAATCTAGATTTCATTGATGCAGGCTCCTCGATCAGGCGGCGGTTATCACCGACGGCGACATAACTCCCACCGGAAAGCCCAACCTCTGGCGCCTCTCCACGGTCCACCGCGTCGAGGAGCTCAAATCCATCATCCGCCTGATCCCCATCTGGTCCGTCGGGATCTTCATCATCACCGCCGCATCCCACAACTACACCTTCGCCATAATGCAGGCCAAGTCCATGGACCGCCACGTCACCCCCAACGGCTTCGAGATCCCCGCCGCATCCATGTCCATATTCTCCATCTTCACGCTCATGCTGGGCCTGGGCTTCTACGACAGAGTCTTCGTCCCCATCGCCCGCCGCTTCACCGGCCGGCCGTCGGGCATCACGTACCTCCAGAGAATCGGCATCGGCCTGACAATCTCCGTGTTCGCAAACGTGGCAGCCGCAATGGCCGAACGCAAGAGAAAGGCCGTCGCGACGGAGCACGGGCTGTTGGACCAGACGAGCGCGACGGTGCCGCTGAGCGTATTCTGGCTGGTACCGCAGTACGCGATCCATGGATTTGCCGACGCGTTTGCGTCAGTCGGGCACATTGAGTTTCTGTACGATCAGTCGCCGGAGAGCATGAGGAGCACGGCAGTGGCGCTGTTCAACCTCGCCGGGTCGATCGGAAACTACATGGGGACTGCACTTGTGACCGTGGTGAACGCTTACACCAAGAACAGAGGAGACTGGTTGCAGGACAACATTAACAGGGGGCGGTTGGATTCTTACTACTGGCTGGTGACCGTGATGCAAGTGATAAATCTTGGGTACTATGTTGTTTGTGCAAAGTTTTACAGGTTTAAGCCGTTGGAAACTGAGGGGCAGGAGAACGGTGATTTAGAGCTCGCTGCAGTCGAGGGAAAAGGGTGCGAAGATACGAAAAAAGAAGTGACGTATTAGGAGTTGGATCATAAAGTTAAGCTAATATGAGAGGAGAATGCTAGCTTGTATAAAGTTCGGTGTAGAGATTTTCCTGAATCGTATGTATTCGCCGGAGGGCGCTGTGAAGGAGAAATCGATGTAATACTAAACGTGGAATAAGAGAATTATAACCTTTTTTTCAGTAAACCTAGTGTAATGCATGTGTGGACGTGAACATATATAATAACGGTTAAGGTTCTTTTCCTATAAACCACCTCGAAAATAAATTATACATACGCAAACCATCTTTTATTTTCAATTTATACATAAACCATCTTTAAAATTAGTTTTTGTTGCAATCAACCATATTCTAGTCAAATTCTTCACTAAAACCCTCAAATTATTCTTTTAAGAACTCCATTCAAGTATGTTACTTTTTTAATTAACTTTTAGATCTGTTAGAATACAACCCATGTAACTTGAAATTTTGATTTTTTTTACTAAAGTTTTAACTTGGTGGTAAATTGCAATAAATACATATTTTAAAGGCTGTTTATATATAAACTGAAAATAAAATGTGGTTTTCGTATAAGTAACCTGTGTTTTCTAGGAAAAAACTACAACGGTCACCAACACACAGCCTGAAAAGATCCATGATGAGTAATGCTAGGAGGCCTCAATTTACAGTTAGGCGGGAGTGGCAGCTGACTACAACTTGCTGTCCATGAGCTGGCTGTTGTCATTTGACTAGTTTTAATCAGAAAGGGGCATTTTTTGTTAGTATGTCTTGTTTACTTCTTACGCCTCTTTAGATCTCCTCGTCTCCCTTCCCCTCAAATCCAAAACCACATCTAATTTATTATCATCTCTGGTTCCACTGTCGCCCTTTGAATCAATTGCTCTATCCCAACAAATATCTAACGAAATCAAATCTATTAAGCCTTTTGAACCCGTTGCCAAAAGCAATCCTTAACTTTCATGTTTAGAAATTATTAACAATATGAAGGGTGAATGTATGAGATACGATTAACAGGACAGCAAGAAATGCATCCCCATGCATTTCAAATTCCAACAAGATCATCAATCAGTTAGATAAACGGCGAAAAGGAAAGATGAAAAGAAGAATCAAGCGGAGGAAAGAATGCAAGGCAATAAAATAAATACAAACACTAATAATGAGAAGGTGAACATGATTTTGCCCATGCTAAAAGGCATAGGAGAGAAGAGAACCCATTCAAATGTACCGTTTGTGATCTGAGGAAAGGACAAAAGAAGACGCTCCATCATTTTGTCATTCCGATGTTTCCCTTGCGGAAAATGATATAGGCACTACCATCAACCATACCTCCTCTCCTGCTACAGTGCAGTAGGCCCCATATGTAATTTTTTAAAAAAAATTACATATGAGGCCTACTGCACTGTAGCAGGAGAGGTGTGGTTGGTGGTGTACCTGTAGTGCCTCTCTTCCCTTGCTAACATCTATTTACTTGTCCACCTTGGAAATTGAAAAAGCCGTGGTTATTTAGCCCACGTCAGCCGTCCGATGCCGGTTCCCGTTCCCAAAATAATTACTCAGCTGGAAATTACCTTCACAAGGTAAACCCGAACACTTGTTTCCAAACAGCAAAAAATCTCCACAAACGAATAAAGATGAGCACACTGCACGCACAATAACGTCTCCGATCCATCTCAATACACGTGACCCATCTCCCAGTAGTCAGTTGTGGCCCAGCAGAGAGCTCAAGGACGCTCTTCTTTCCACCTGTGTGCGTTTTTATTTGAACAATGCACCATTGACATCCAGTAATACAATCTCTCACGCTGCTCATAATGTCACCTCATCTTTCTCACTTCAGCGGACATTTGCTCTTAAACATGAGAAGGAATGCAAAGCATTTGTTACCCTGATTGCCTCTAGAGATGACGGAATGCTTTGAATTGTTGCTCCCCCGAAAAAGATGCAAAAACAATCAACTGAAGTAAATAAATACCAAAGAGACTTTTCTAACAGGTTGGAAGAAAATTTTCTCGGCGGTATAAAACACATTGGGGCATGGCTAGGATTCATAGGAAACAGCTCCAAAAGACAAGGATAAATATGAAACAGCTCCAAAGGACCGAACTTTTCCAATTTGACGTTACTTGACCAAGTTCTTGAACCGATGTCAGAAGAAAATCCAAACTCTTACCTTAGAAGTCAATTTATTGGTAAAGGATTGCGCATAGTTGCAAGTTGAACGAAATGACTCAAACCATTACTTGGTCTTAGCAAAAATGTAAAACTGCATTGTAGATGCAAGATGCTCAAAGTGGAACAGCCTCAAAACCCTTGCTTAGCTCAACTGACTTATTCAACTTCATGAATATAAACTAAAATAATAAACCTGTATAAAAACTGGACATGCATGGGCTTGATGCATATCAGGAATTAGGCTGACATTTCTCAGCAGGAAGAATGGTATATTTCTATTTTGCTACAAGCCGAAAATAGCTAAGCCATCAAACCATTTGGAAATGACTATCGACTGAAATCTCTGGTTAGAAGTATCTCACTTTTATTCCTTGAGGGATTCTACCTTCCTGCCAAAGTAGGGGGGCCTAAAGATCATGAATTTTAGAAGTGAAGAACTACGATCTATACAATATCCCCAGTGTGAGGAAGGCAGGATCTAGAGCCACATGCGCTGTTATTTTATTCTTGAGAATTTATATATCGCACTGTCCTTCGTAGCAACGAAATTTCTCAATTCTGCCCATGGTGCCAAAACAAAGTTTGGTGGCCTCAACCTGCACAAGATAAGTTCAGGGAAGTTCATCAGAAAAAGCACGACATATGTGAATATCGCATTAATCAACAAGAGCAGTTAGGGTAGCTAATTTGGGTGCCATAACAGAGAAATTTATAAAAAACTTAAGGACATGCTCCTAAGCAAACAGCTTTCAACCATACCATATAACAAAATTAAACCTAAACAAACACAAACAATGATCGGAATATGGTGTAAATAATTATTATTTGAAAACTAATTTAAGAGTGCAAAACCCTCCTTAAAGTTCCATGGAAAGACATGACCGTTCCAACAATGTTAAAACTTTGAGCAAAAATTAAACAAGTAATGATACAACAGATGATTTTGTTATAGGTGAGCATGTGTTGTGACTACTCTAAATACGTCAGCTTCGAGAACTTGTGAATATATGCTGGAACCAAACCTAACGAGGGGCAAGCTTGCATAAATAAGTTTTATCATGTCCTATATGGCTAAAACATGGAAGGAACCTAGATGATAACAGAATGCTTACCAACTAAAAACCGCCTGCTCCCATTGGAGCAAAACTGATAAAAACATCTAAATGAAGCCCCATAGATCTTGATACAGTGTTCAATTATAGAAAGACTAGAAAGATTACTCGGCTCCAAAAACCTGTGCAAGTTCTAAAAAAATCCCAACCAAAATGTCCTAAGTTGGTCTAGATGTCAACAGTTAAAATAACTATTGTCAAGTAAATTAAGCTCACTACAGTAAAAAGAAAAAAAAAACCTGGCAAGTGCCCTTGGGAACAAAGCATTCAAGATGGAAGAAAGATGACATGGCAGCGCACTAAGCCACACGTAAACCGGCTGGTCAAGTCCAGAAAACACCCTACCTAACTAGCTCAAGTATGATGCTAAGCTTGTAGAAGTCATGTTGCGAGTTAAATGAAAAATTAGCACATTAGCTGAGGAATATACCCATCATAGGTTAGAACAGGGATCAAGCAATAAACCATGCCTCTATTCTCCTAGACCCAAAGCTACACAACTACAGGAATAGAACATGACCTATACAAACAAATCCTACAAGGATAACCTTCTTGTAAGGGGCTCTAAAATCTTTGCTTTTCCTTCCCCCCTACTGGTTTCGCATGTCAGCGGATCGTGAATGTTGCAGTGGGCTTACAAAGGAGACCTAACATGAGATAAAATATTATGAAGAGATGTTGACAGGCTGAGACAAATAAGATGAACAAGAAAGTAAATACTTTGAGTAAGTGAAGAACTGTTGCGTGCTACATATTTTGGCTTGTGCCACTTGACAACTATCCTGAATGGGTGTAACAAGATGCAGAAAGGTTCAGGAAGAACCTTGGCGGGGTAAAACATTTGTACTATCTGAAGATCTTTACAACTATATTGGCTTATATAACAACTAAGCAGGTTTTGGTGAACCATACCAATACCATATAATCTCACCCAAAAAACTGACACAGTCGAGGAACATCTTCATTCCATCAATAGAATATAGACTAACTAGAACTGATGTAAATTCAGCATGCATGACAAGCCTTGTTATACTTTCAAAGAGAAGCTTCTCAATCATATGTTAAAATACGCCTAAATCATGAATCATAACTCCTGAAATTCTCAATTAAAGGAGGGAGACCATGTTATATTCAATGAAATATGAGTTATTAGATTTTATTTTAGTAGCTAGTTGCTTGAGATTTGAGTCTCTTATCAAAGAATTTGATGTAGTAGACATAGGTGGCTACCTTTTACTGATTGAGACCAATGAATTTTGATAGAAGGTGTGATTTCTCCTCCTTTTTGCGGGAACGAGTCCTGTGTGTTTCTTCTTGAAGGTATGATTCTCGGTTTCTCTAGTCTTAGGTTTTTTATAACTTCCCAAAATTTCTCTAAGCTTCAAATTAGACCCCTATTGCTTGGTGTCTGCAAGAATTAAGGTCAAAGATGATTCCTAAAAGAACTAAGAAACTTAGTGCAACTGAAGTAATAGGTCTTCACTTTTTTGCATAAAAGGAGCATGGTACAATAGAGCATTGGAGATTTGAGGATATCCATGATATTTTGTCATTAGAAGGTGTGGAAGCAATCTTAATCATGCTGATTAAATTTAAGTTGACAAGTTTCCATAAGCTACTAATGTGTCTTTAACAGTGAGTCTGTCAGATATGGTTAGTCAAGAGAAATAAAATATGGAAAACTGGATTTAGAGATAAAAAATTAAATGATAGCGGTGAGAAGGCAAAGTGCAAAAGGTCATTTTCCGTTATAGTTATTGCCACTCTTTGATGAGTTATATCGTCAGATAGAAAATGTAACTTTTAATAGGTGGTCTGCAAACTAAAAAGGATTGATATGCAAAATGACTTTCTTTCAAGGACTTGTATCCTTAAAAGCCCCAAAACTATATAGACACGCATATGCATGTATCCATATAAGTGGTGTACAGTTAGTTCTATAAAGACACACACACAGACAGCACATATACGCATGTGTGTACGTTTGTCAGTATTTCCAGCATAAAACACGATATTAATTATTCTAGTGATTACTGTTATACGTCAATATTTCATGCACACCCATACAAGGACTGGAAGTATGCATAAATTCTTAAGAGTACAATATGTAGCTCTGCATTTACTTCATAGAAAACTATTTATCCACATTGATTGTAGGAAACCACATAAATTATTACATAATAAAACAATTTGAAGTAAATGAAAAGCTAAGAATCTCCAGCAAAAGAAAATGCACAAATTGAAATAAACGAAGCATGCACGTTTAGATTATCACCAGGTGAATAGCTAATATCTTACATAATCTGCAGGAACATGCCAATTAGACTCTGGTTCTATTACATAAATGAATCTAGTATTTTGGTAGCAATTAGTGACATGTTAGTGCTACATAAAAAAGCAGGAGTTGAGTGTACTGTTGGGGTGTCTCCTACAAACTAGATGAATATCTAAATGCAATAAGAAATGAAGCTAAGAAGCAAAATAAAGCCTTTGTTTTAACTATCCTGGACTAATTATGAAATTCAATGTTATACAGAAGCAGAGGTTAATGTGTCACCATCCCAACAAAACGTACAACTTAGGGTGTTGGATATATTGTATTCTCCATTACAAAGTAGAACTCATACCTAGGCAGGACATACTACAAAGTGAGTTTGGATCACATCCATGACCATGTCAGACACTGATACTTGCAGGAGACTTATTTGATGTGTATGAGAAAGCTGGAAACCTTCCAGTAAAACCAAAAAAAATCATGTCCCAGCCATATCGACTTAATAAATCTAAATTTTGCTGTCACATACGTCCAACTTAAATAAATATTAAAAAAATCACTTCATATATATATATATATATATA
>BQKN01066916.1:263190-299807 GCA_022839385.1 Asparagus kiusianus
TATATCAGATACTTTGGACAATCTAAGTATCTTCAAGACGGGTGGGTACAATGGACTAGTCCTGGCCTAGAATTTAATAGTAGTTACAATTTCTTTCTGGTAAATATAATACAATGTCATACTAACTTTTAATTCCTTATATTACCTATACATCTGGAAATACATTACAAACAAAGCTAATGAAGTATTGACAATATTAGTTGAAGTACACATCATAGAACTACAATGGTATAATGAGGATACAACAATTCTATACTCTATAGTAATAGCATTTAAACTAACACCAACAACTATGTAATTAAATCTCATATCCATGATGAGTTATCCCTCATTCCCTCGTCTTCACATGAGCATCTTTATCCATTAGAAATATACTTCTGCACAAATGTCCAATATGCATACTACAAACAGAGGCTCATATATGCATCAGCATTACCAGTCCGGAGAAAGTTAATCAAATTAAAT
Organism: Asparagus kiusianus; assembly: GCA_022839385.1. Classification (NCBI taxonomy): domain Eukaryota; kingdom Viridiplantae; phylum Streptophyta; class Magnoliopsida; order Asparagales; family Asparagaceae; genus Asparagus; species Asparagus kiusianus. Next base: position 263,656 of record BQKN01066916.1, read on the forward strand.
AAATCATCTCATTCCACTTTCATCCAAGGCATTATAAGGTCTACCATAGATCCTGACCCCTGAGCATCATTTGAGCTCTAAGTCAAGCAAAATTCTTACTTGCAGAGAAATGTCCCCTTTTCACCCAATTTGTTGCAAGTAGCAGAAATGTAAAAGGTACAAATATGTAAACAAATCATTTATTTACAATCAAATCTGCATTTAGTATTAGGTTACCAGTAGATCATCCTGCCTACTGCCAATTCCTTCTCTTGCATTCCAAAATTCCAAGCTTTCAAGGTTATCAAAGGAAATGACATGATACAAACAGGAAAGTTAATCTACAGAGCATTACAAAAATCCCAATCAAATCTGCATTTAGTATTAGGTTACCAGTAGATCATCCTGCCTACTGTCAATTCCTTCTCTTGCATTCCAAAATTCCAAGTTTTCAAGGTTATCAAAGGAAATGACATGATACAAACAGGAAAGTTAATCTACAGAGCATTACCAAAATTGCTCCTCGGTCTGTGTTAGCACTGCTATCCATTGTATTGTGTAATCAATGCTATCCATTATGTTGTAGCAACCCTATACTTGTAGATATCCATTGCATTGAGATTCACTAGCTGCAACAAACTCCAATCTCCCAAGCTAGTTAAGAAAAAAAATTGATTTTAAAACATAAATGAACTAGTAGAAGAAGTTTATTTATTTTCGTTTCTAAAAATTAGAAAAGCTATACTGGCTCTAGTTGTGGAACTTCGAGTGATAGTTTTCAATTGCTTCCTTCCAAGCTTTCACACTCCAATATGCATCCTACAAGGCTCATACATGCATATCACCAGTTCCAGACAAAGTAAATCAAATTAAATAAACACATCTCATTCCGCTTTCATCCAGGGCCTTATAAGGTCTACCACAACTCTTGAGCATCATTTGAGCACTAAGTCAAGCAAAATTCTTTTTTGCAGAGATGGTCGATGGATCCCCCTTTCACCCAATTTATTGCAAGTGGCAGAAATGTAAAAGATACAAATATGTAAACAAAATCATTTCTTTAAAATCAAATCTGCTTCTAACATTAGGTTAGGAATAGATCATCCTGCCTACTGCCAATTCCTTCTCTCGTCTTCTAAAATTCCAAGCTTTCAAGGTTATCAAAGGAAATGAAGTGATACAAATACGAAAGATAATCTACAGAGCATTAACAAAATTACTCCCTGGTCTGTGTTAGCAATGCTATCCATTGTGTTGTGTTGTGTTGTAGCAATGCTACACTTGTATATATCTATTGCTTTGAGATTCACTAGCTGCGACAAACTCTAATCTCCCAAGCTAGTTCAGAAAAAAAATTAATTTTAAAACAGAAATGAAGTGGTCGAACAAGTTTATTTATTATCGTTTCTAGAAAATAAAAAAACCGTACTGGCTATAGATCGGAAAAATCAAGTGATAGTTTTCAATTGCTTCCTCCCAATCTTTAAAACTACAGTGCTGGAGTCAATTAACAAGCCTGGAGAACTCCAATCTGAAAGGAGCACCGTACATATCATCTTCACCAGCAAGCATCTGCTGACTAGAATTTGAAAGATAAGGATATGGAAGTGTCTTCCTAATCCTTTCCAAACTGTAATTTGAACTTTCTCATTCATATAATGTCAAATCAAACAACAAAATGATTCTAACTCATCATGCTTGTTTCCAATCTAATAGCAACTTTTTAAGACAACTTCTGGCACTCTCCTGTCTACCAAAAAGAAGAATTGAAGATAACAATAAACCAAACCTATATGGGCCCTTTTTTCCTAACACATTAAAAGATGATGATAGGGCAGGAAATTTAATGATATCTGTCCATGACTAATTCAAGGCATCTGCCTCCGCGAAACAACTAAATCAATTTGTATGCACCATGAACACCTTGTAAGAAAACTAGAACGTTCAGGCACATCCCTCTTAACCAATTTGGAGAAAGTAGCACCAGTGTTAACAGTGAACAAGAAACATGTGTCATCAGCACAGTCCAGATGTAAAAGATCATCTGACTAGCACCATGGTCCAACTTGATGCGCTAATAATAACTCTAAATTTTCACAGATGCAGGTTTAAGGGATAACTAAGACTATAGTAGACAAATTGTGTTTCTATGTAGCTTTACATTCCAAGGGCAAAAGCACCAACTAGTAAAAGAAATCACACTGAAGTTCACATCATACAGTTATACACACTTGGAAGTCAATTATCTTAAGAACTAAATCTGACATAGAAGAGCGAGAAAACTTGCCTCTAAGCTTTTGGCAGCAGGAAGCCACCCAATTCCATGCATTCTGCAAAACTTCCAGCACAGCAGGATGATCCCACACCATGGGATAAATTGGACTTCTCAAAACGGTAGCTACATGACTGTAACTGCTATGGTTAAGAGAAAATAAAAATTAAACAAATAGCTACTAGAGATGTGCATAGGCTATAAACCTAGATAATATAACATTTTCTTAATGGACGAGAATCGCCAGAGAACTTTGCTAGTCGCTCATTTACTTCTCTATACTAATCTAGGATGAAGAGACCAGAAGTAATGCAAGCAAACCCTTGATGATCTCTGCATCTGAAAAGAATCATCAATATCACTTCTGATCTGTCACAGATCAGCAGAGCATGTTCCAGTGAAATAACCTTTTGCAAAGTAGGCTTTTTGTTGGTTCAAATGCCTAACTTTAGAAGAACCTTCAATGTCCCTACCTCCGATAAGTCACCTGAAAACTCCAAATAAGCTCGGGATCCATCACATAAAAAGCCAGACAAGCTTGGTAGGAGAGGCTTTCACTTTTACTCAAAGCCGATACTCAGAAACTGTGGCACATTCATAGGCATTCTCATCAATGAAGTCCTAGTTAATCAAAAGTTCAAACTTGTTCCATTTGATATGTAACCCTCATGTAGTATCTCAAGCAGGCAATTTACAGTCTATTAAGAGCTGAGAATACACATGGAATCATCTCTGCCTATACCCACTTCTCCTGAGCAAAAATATGCACATACCAAATCTTCCTACTGTGCAAGATATGCTGTACAATCCAATCTGCAAAGTAAACTCAATGTCTTACCAGTCCTGCAACCATATTGAGGTGCAAAGACCTAAATTTGGTTAATAGACAGACCAGCTAGCCAATATAGTCTACGTGAACGTCCACAACCACAAAACAAGACATTGTTCAAGAATACAAATTGCAATGCAGCTAGACCAACAAATGTAGTGAAATAGACAATCCACAAATAATATAAATCCACTAAGATTGGCACCACACTTGTCCAATAACCAATCCTAAACTGTCATGCTGAATTTTCGAACACCAAAGAAGGTCCACAACCATGAGAGTTCTCAAGTACAGGAATATTAGGCACTCCCCAACAGCTTCACCAAAATCTCACTATCCAGATCAACTATGTCTGATCTTTGATCATTTTTCATATAAAGCCCAAATGAAATATCATGTTTCCATCCTTCCACATGAAGAACCAGATACAATAGCAGATAAAATCATAGTAATGCTTAGGAAACCAGAGAAAGATGCAGATAGTAGAGAATTTCATAGACACTTAGCTTGACATCTAAACAAAATTGGACAAATAATAACCATACCAGGGAAAATCGCCTCCCAAATAGCTGAATATAAACCTAACCTACCAAAACTTCCTAGCTGTTGACAAACGATGCTATGGAAAGAAGAAATTATCCATGCAACTTGGTGACAGAATCATAAAGTATTACCAAATTTTGCATCTTGTATGGGACCTACAATAGTTCGCATATTATCACTAATTCTGAATTTAGCTTTTCAGAATTTAATGCAAAATTTTAACTTTAGAAGCGCTCTTGGAACCATCTGAAAACTCAGATGTTATCCAAGGATCAAACTTCAATTCACTGTGGTTCTTTATCTAATACATTCCTCTTTCAAACCATTGTTTCCATAGAATATCAAAAAGATAGGGCTGCGATGAAAATAAAAGCATCATCCAATATCTAAAACAAAAGTAATATTATGTCACATGCAACACAAAACGGAAAAAGGGAAATTTGAAGACTATAATATATCAAATTTAACTACTTAACCTGATACTTTCATATGTTTTATATAAGACAAGACTTGTAGCAGCCCTAAAACCAGCAAAAGTAAATTTAAAACACGACATACTATATATTTGTTTGTCAGAACCAACAGCAATATTTCAGGAGAATGCTGGTAGAGCTGCACGAACCGATTAAGCGAAGATTTTCTAACCATCTTATAGTGAACACAGATGGCCATACAAAAGGTACCCATTTTTATCTCAAGAGAATATCGATGAAAAACTTCAGCGCCGCCCAAGACGAAAGTCACGGGACTTCTCAGATGCTCCCCACGATCCGGACCCTGGAGTAAATGGAGGTGCCTTCTCAGGAATGCCCTGGTAATTATAATTGTAAAGTATTTAATCAGAAAGTGGAAATAAAGACTCCAGAAAATGAAGAAAGGAAATAGAAACGTAATCATACAGAATGAATGCCGAATCCATCACCGTATGAAGGAGGGAAAGGTGCATCAGAGCTGGCCACTTGCATCCCGTAAGCTCCACCTTCAACAGTAGGTTCACAGAAAAAATTAAGATAAAAACGTTAAGTAACTAATAGCTACCATTTATTAGCCATGATTAGAAATAATAATCATCATAATAATTACAGAAAAAAGAGAGCTTAAAATTTAAAATAAATGAAAAAGATTAAAGTAAAAAAACACAAAGGTGAATGAGATGAGGTGGGTCAAATGAATCTAGACTTAGCAGATGAGGCAGTTTGTCCAACCAACTTATGACTAAAAACTGCAAAAGCTGGTAACGGTGTTAAGCTATATAACATGATAGAATGGCATTGTACATGACACGGCATAGTACAGATCTCATCTAATAAAAGGGGGAATTGCAGATAAACCTACTGTAGAGGCTTAGCCACTTATTACCCCTACACTTCTTTATAAGCACTGTGAACCCATGATCCCAAAACAGTTCTCTCTTCACTATCTGTTCATGTCATGTAAGTATAATGTCACGTTAATGTCTTGCGGTGGGATGAGACGAAGAGGTGGGTCAAATGAATCTAGACTTAGCAGATGAGGCCTATGAAGCACGGACACGGACACGGACACGGCGACACGGACACGGCAAAACCCAAAAAAATAAGATACGGCGACACGTCTAGATTTTTTTAATATTATTATTATATATAGATCAATATTGAATTAAATTCCTATTACATTTTCATATTTTTTGTTATGTAAAGTGGAGATTATAAATAAGAAACTAATGGAAAGTGTGTGTTGCAGGTGTGAATTAAGACGTCGGGATGACAATGATTTCTTGGAGAATTGAAGACAATAATGTTAAAGAAGACAAGAAAGAAAAAATGAACATATAGATCAATTTTTATGTTGTATTATTATGTAACATTGGCTAGAAATTATGTTCATTGAAATTAACATTAACTAGGTAAATTAAAATTAACATTAACTAGGTAAATTAAAATTAACATTAACTAGGTAAATTAAAATTAACATTAACTAGGTAAATTAAAATTAACATAATTAAAATAGCAATTATTCCATTTCTCCAAGTTCATTGACTGTAATTAATTAACTGTAAATTAACTGTACATTGACTGTAATTAATTAACTGTAAATTAAAATAGCAATTATTCCATTTCTCCAAGTTCATGACTAGGTAAATTAAATAGAAATTAACATTAAAATTGACTGTAAAATAGTAATTAACATTAACATTGACTATAATTTAATAGTGACTAGGTAAATTAAATAGGAGAGATAAAAACAAACGGCGAAATATTTTTTCACTCAATTTTTGCGTCAATAAAATCAGAGAGAGAAAGGGGGAGATAAAAACAAAGCAGAGAGTTCACAATAAAATCGGAGAGAGAAAGGGGGCGATAAAAACATAGACTGAGAGAGGGATCGGAGATCGAAAAAAAGAGAGAGAATCGAAGTAGAAAGGGAGAGAAAGAGGAAGTGATCGGAGACAACGGAGAGATAGAGAGATCGATAGAGCGACTGAGAGAGAGATCGGAGAGAGAGATTGAGAGATCGAGAGATCAGAGAGAGACTAACCGTTAGGGTTTGGGTTGTTGAGAGGACGACGAGGACGATCGAGGCTTGTAGCCGACGAGGACGATCAAAGCTGGTAGCCGACGAGGACGATCGAAGCTGGTAGATGACGAGGACGCTCGAGGCTGGTAGCCGACGAGGACGCTCGAGGACGACGAGGACGATCGATAGAGATGGCGGCGTTTGCTTCTCAGTCGCGATCATAGAGAGAGCTGAAGAGCCGATCGGGTAAGTTAAAACTAGGGTTAGGGTTTGGGTTTCAGGTTTACCGTTTTTCTTTTTTCCTTACCTCTCAGCCATGTCGGGAGCAAAATGAGCGTGTCGAGGGCGTGTCCGCCGCGAGTCGGCGGCGTTGACCGTGTCGGCGCCGTTGACGACGTGTCCGACGCGTGTCGAACGAGTGTCGAACGCGTGTCTGTCTCCGACAAGCGTCAGACACGAACGCGGAGGATGTTTGCAAGAGTCGGTGCTATGAGGCATTTTGTCCAACCAACTTATGACTAGAAACTGCAAAAGCTGGTAACGCCGTAACGGTGCTAAGCTATATAACATGATAGAATGACAGTGTACATGACATGGCATAGTACAGATCTCACCTAATAAAAGGGATAATTGCAGATAAACCCCTATACTATAGAGGCTTAGCCAGTTATGACCCTTACACTTCTTTATAAGCACTGTGAACCCATGATCCCAAAACAGTTTTCTCTCCACTATCTGTTCATGTCATGTAAGTATAATGTGACATTAATGTCTTGCTGTGGGATCCCCAAAATATTACAGTGTTACAAGGTGACCCTCTTTATACATGTAGAAAACATACCACCCCTGGTATAGGGACAATTGATTGAGAAGATAACTCTGCTTGGACATCAGGGGGTCTAACAGGGGTCCAACAGTTTTTAAAAATTATAAGGGAAATAGGTGGCCAACTCCTGTAATACAGGGGTGTATCCACAATTAACATCATAACAAATGTTAAGGTCTACTCTCCTTAAGTTAAATAACGAATTTCGCCAATCAATAACGAATAAGATGATTATGCCAGAATTTATGGCTCATTTATGGGGGGGAAATAAGGCAAAAGTAAACATAACATAAACATCAACGTAATTGAAAGAAGGCAAACAACTAGAATTGAGCAACATACTCTCCATAACCTACTTCTGCAGCCAAAAATGCAAATGGATAGCTACTTACCCACAGGTCCCACACCCCATGATCTCCCATCATTGTTTGCAAATTCTGCACGCAACTTTTCAACTTCACGTGCCATGGAAACCAAGTTTTTCTCCATTGCCTGCCTTTGTTCCAGAAGCTCAACATTCCCCCTTTTCTCATACTCATAAGCAGCCCTAGCAAGAAAAAAAATTAAGGTTAAAATCTGTTGACGTGCCTGACCACCATTCTGAATGTAAGATAGGTAAAAAAACAGTCAAATGTCACTGGAATGCAAATAATTCTTATAGATACAACCTTGCACGCACAAGCTCCTGCTTCAGGCCATCAATCTCAGTCCTCATAGCAGGGATCTGTTTGTTATCAGCTTGTGCCCTTTTCAGTTCTTGTGTGAGATTCTGAACCTGGCCAGCAAGTTCCTGCCTCAGAGCATTCAGCTTTTGAACTTCTGCACGAAGTTGTATCACATCATTCCTTAATGGTTCAGCAGATCTTAGATCAGCTTCTAGCTTCAAGCCTTTCTCAATCAACTCCCTCAAGTGGGCATCTTTTTCAGCATTGATTTCTTTAACAGCCATAGTTCTGCGATGTATCTCCTCCTTTGCAGCACCAAGATCCTGCTGAAGCATCATGCGGTCCTCAGCAAGCCTCCGGTTATCAGTTACAAGCCTATGGATTTCATGCTGTTGCATGTCAAGTTCTTCAAGAAGTGCAGGGGGAGGTTGGCGTGGAACAGGGCCACGACTGAAAGGTCCTTCGGGATAAACACGCCTTCCATCATCAAAAGCTTGACGAGGAATGCGTCCTCTTCCAGCCATCAAGCTTTTCCTATAAAAAGAAATAAAACATGGTAAAGGAAAATACATATATTACAAATTTGAATACTGACATATACAACAAAAAACATGATACAAAACTGGAATTACAAACTAAAAAATACTTAACGGGGAGCACATTTAAGTTTTAAATAGGAGATGGTCTTTCGCAGAGTGCCAAGGAAAACGTAAGAAAACTCTAAGGCTCTAAGCACAAGGCTGGTAAATATGGAGTCGATTACATTTGAATTTGATTAAGAACAATATTCCTTATGATGGTTTGAAATATAAAAAATCTGAAATATGTAAAGAACACATTACAACCTGCTGTTCACATGCATCACAATGCAGGCTTGAATTAATGAATTTTAAAAAGCGACCTCTTCTTGGGACTTGAAAAGAAGAACTACATAATCTATACTCCCAAGATAATAAAAATAACAAACACATTTTGGTCCTTCAATGAAAAAGTTTAATGTCGTGTTTCAATTATATCCAAATTCCAAACAAAAAAAAGCCAAATAGGCTTTGAACAAAATTGTATGTTAAGAGAAAACTATAAATAGTAGTCTTAATCAAGTGTTGTACTCCAATACAGGCAAGGGATGTCGGGCATGGAAGTTTTTTAATCTCCAGACAAATGGGTGCAGCCCTATATGTATATTTTTGTGGGTATATATGCATAATTTGGTTCATATGGCATCACAGGAATCCAAATTTATTACTATACATATATGAAAGAACCCAGTTCAGTGAAACGACCTGTAAAATAATAATTATTTTTTCCAAAAGAGGTATATCATACTCCATCTTATAATAATTTCTGACGCAACTAGCAAATGACTAATATGTGTCTTGCCATGGAAAGACAAGCAGCTGTGTCCAGGCATGTTGTAACAGCAATTATTTATTTATTTATTTTTCAGAGAAAATGGTTAAGACGTGGAAATAACCAAGTCGATCACTTATTTTTCGAGCCTCTCCTCTAGCTCCATCACCAAGTTTAGCAACAAGAGGGGGTGAGGCATCATGAAGCAGTTCATCGGAACCGATCCAGAATTTAAGTGAGTAGTATGAATTAGGTAAGAATGGTTCAAAAGACTAAAGCCGAGTGTTCACACAATAGACAAGTGTGTCCTGCCAGCCAACTACGAACATCAACTAGACATAGATAGTTATTAAAAATTATTTTATAACCTCCTGCTTGTTTTACCAAATTGTGATCCAAAGTCAATAAGAATAATGGAAATAACTGCAACCATGCTTTTTTCAGATCAGCGTACAATTTTCTACAAAATATACCAAATTTGTTCATCAAACCACCTTCATGTTACTTATCATCAATTATCTTGCCTGGTACCAAACCAGGTATCCCTTGCATTACATGCAACATTAAAACAGCAGATTTTGATAAAGGAGAGAAATTTTCTGATTTCTAGTAGTACTAGTTCTTCTGACAATTAATGCATCGGTCATTAACTTCATAGATCAGAAATCTAAGCGAAATCAAAACAATTTAGAACAAATGGAAACTAGGGTTTTCATCTGACCTCATGGATCAGAAATCTAAGCGAAAATAACAGCATAAAGAGAAGAAAAGGCGAAATTTTTGAGTCGATACCTGGGAGAGAGAACGAAGAAGAGACGAACGGCGGTAGAAAATTTTAGGGTTTCCTTCGAAGAAGTAGATGATCTTGATGTTTTATGCCCAAAACCTGCTCGATTTTACTTGGCGAATATAAAGCTTCTGTTTTATTCTAGCGTTTTCTTTTTTCATATATACCCCTATATTATAATTACTAGGTGTCACCCGTGCAATGCACGGGATTAAATCGATATTTGTATGTGGATTAGATTAGGCTGGGATGCACATGCATTGGACATAGTTAAATATCTTGATTATTATTATTTTTTTTTTTATAAATGGGTTCCGAAATAGCTTACCTTTATCATAAAATATATTGAAATATTTCAAAGGTCTCCATGAGTAAAACCATGTTGGTTTTAATTTTTTGTCTTCTGGAGAAATAGTAAAGTTTAGGGATTAGATCCTCTCCGCTTCTAAAAAAAATAGTGCAGACACAACCACTTAATCACAACAATTAACTATCTAGTGAGTGATTATAATTTTTTTCTTTAAGTGTAAGCGTTAAACTTAGAATGCATCACAATCACTCATTAGATAATTAACAATTGGGATTAAAAGTAGTCGTCTCCCCACTTTTTTTATGAAGTGGAGAGAATCTAAAGTTTAGAGGCTTAAATATAGCATCCATACGATAAACTTGTATATTTGATACCAATGCAATTATTATTTAGATAAAAAATAATTTTTTAATCGATCTCGACCCTCTCTAATTAAGTAGTGATTGAAGAGGATCCAATTCTTTCAATCCACACCATCAATTATAACTTTCAAGGATTGAGATTACACCATGTAATATTTTTTATTGTTATCTTGAAAATCATTTCGTCTTGATAATCGCTAGTAAACTTGAAAACTATTATAGTCAGAACCACCATTTTTAATAGTGGAAATCTTAAGTGGCGTGATCTCATTCATTAAAAAAGATAGATGATAAATATTAAAAGAAATTGATCCTCTCTAATTACCACCTAATTCGAGAGGATTTGAATAAATTTTCTATGGTTGCTTGATAATTTAGTTGGCATTGACAAAATTGATATTTCTTCTACACTCACGCCATGTTGCATGAATCTATTTTCTTTCAAAAAAATTCACTGTAAAAATTTCAAATTATGCTACCAAAAAAAGTATATTCTCTTAAAAAATGATCCTAAATGTTCACATGTGTAAAACAGCGAAAGAATTGAAGAAAACGTAAAAAATCAGCATATACAGTTTGGTTGCAGGTCGGTCGACCGAACGGCATAGGCCGGTCGACCGATTTCGTGCATAATACAGGGTACGAAACCCTGTTTGGGTCGATTGACCGGCCACGATGGCACGGTCGACCGAAAGTGTGTTGTTTACAGGACTTAAAAATTGTGTTTCTAGCCGATCGACCGCAGGCATGTGTCTGGTCGACGGGGAAGCGGGTAATTAGGCCAGTTCGATTTTCCCAGTTGGTTTTGGTTTGTATTTTGATATAAATTGAAACACGTTTTTAGGGTTTCTTAAGGAGAGAATTAGCAGACTTTTGAGCACTTTGAGAGGGAGATATTGTGAGGGAGTTAAGAGCTTTGGTTAGGGTTATATTTGAGTGATTTGTGAGTTATAACCCGTTATATTTCTCCTCCATATAGTGAAATCTCCCATCCTCTCCCTGTGGATGTAGGCAATTGCCAAACCATGTAAATTCCTATGTTTGGTTGGATTTGTGTCGTATTTGGTGGATTGCACTCGTGATTTGATTTGGTTTTCTTCTCTCATGGATTACGAACTCGTTTGGTGTGCGAGCACGCTTCCACAAAGTGCGTAACAATTGGTATCAGAGCTCCAGATTTAAGATCTAGGGTTTTAGCATTGGGTGGAGGAAGATTCATTATGGAAGCTTAGTTTTTGGAGTTCTAAGCTTCGGTGGAGATAGCATTGTGGAGTTACCATTGGAGATCTCGCTTTCCTCATGTGGTTAGGAGATCGTGTTGGAATCCTATCTAGGGTTCAGTTGGGTAATTTCTCAATTCTATCAAAGTTTAAATCTTTTTTTACAATTTGGAGTTTATAAGCATAGGAGAAGAAGTTGGTGAAAGCAGCAAGACAATGATGAGTATAGTTCAGGTTGGACTTCAAAATACTAAGATTAGTAAGATCAATTTTGGTTTGTGGATGAGAGACGTATAGGACGTTCTCAATGCTTAAAATTTGGAAGAGATCATCATGGTCCATGAGAGGCCACCGAAATACGATAAGACGATATGGGACAAGATGAATAGGATCGCTTGTGGGGTGATCAGATCTTGTTTAGAACAAGAGCCAAAACACGATATGATTGGGGTGACATCTGCGATGAAGATGTGGGGGATTCTTAACAACAAGTACCTTACGAAGAGTGTTGAGAATCGGTTGCACTTGTGGCGGAGATTATTCAGATCCCAGATGTCCAGGGCACCTCACTTGCGGCTCATATGAATAACTATACAAAGTTGTTGGACTTGGCAAACGTGGATGAGAAGATAACGGACGAGTACAAGGCGATTATCTTGTTAGGCTCCTTACCTGATGAGGAGTATGATACTTTCGTGCTCACTTTGTTAAACGAGAGATCTCCCATCACCCACAGTGAAGTGAATAATGCATTGATGAACTACAATTTGAGGAGGAATGACAAAGAGACTTCCCGTGCTGGTACTTTAAGAGAGGCCTTGTCAACAAGAGTTAGAAGTCCATATTCGAGAAGTGGTAATAGGAATAGATCAAAGTCAATGGGCCACCACCAATTAGAGAAGAACCAGTGTGCGTTCTGTAAGGAACAATGATATTAGAAGAGAGATTGTCTGAAGCTCAAGGAAAAGGAGAATAGCAAGAAGATGGGTCAGAAGGCCAATGACCAAGATGATTTCCAGATACGGCAGGCACATAGGGTGAATGTCACGAGACTTGATGATTCCAAGGATTCGTGCTTTTCTCTATTAATTACTCTAGAGGTAAACCATGTGGATGTATCTGATTGGATACTTGATTCTGGTGCTACTTATCATGTGACTCCCCGGCAAGATTGGTCTGCATCTTTTAAGAAACTCGATGGGGGCGTGGTAGTCATGGGAAATGATCAATCATGTGGTATTTGTAGGATAGGTACCGTCAGGATTCAAATACATGATGGAGTAGTTCGTGAATTGAACGAAGTGAGATTTATTCCTCAATTGAAGAAGAATCTTATTTCAGTTGGAGCTTTAGAGGCAAAGGGATTCAATGTGACCTTTGAGAACGTTGTAGCGAAGGTTACTAAGGGATCTTTAGTGGTGATGAAGGGAGTACGCAGTAGGAATTTGTATTATCTGAAGGGGAGCACCGAGATTGGCCAGGTAGTTTTAGCTATTTCAGAGGCGGGCGCGAGCAGGCTTTGGCACTATAGGTTAGGATACACAGGTAAAAAGTCACTGCAAGCTTTGTACAAGCAGGGACTTTTGAAGAGAGCCAAGAGTGGGAAAGTTGAGTTCTGGGCAAGAAGACAAAGGTGAAGATTGAGACAACCATCCATAGGAGGAGGATCATCTTGGACTACGTGCACACAGATGTTAGACGATATCACTTGGTAGTCGATATTGGTTCGTCACATTTGTAGATGACTATTCTAGGCGTTGTTGGGTGTACACCATGACGAATAAGAGTAAAGTCCTAGAGATATTTATGGAGTGGAAGAAGAGATTGGAACTGCAGACTGGGAGAAAGATCAAGATGTTGTGATCTGACAACGACGGTGAGTATACTTCTGACCCCTTTCAGCGGCTATGTCGAGACGAGGGCATAAAGAGGCACTTCACAGTTAGTCACACACCGCAGCAGAATGAGATGACAGAAAGGTTGAATCGGTCTTTGCCGGAGAAGGTATAATATTTATTATCGCAGAGTGGTTTGGAGAAGATTTTTTGGGCTGAGACACTTTCTTATGCGAGCCACCTCATTATTAGGCTATTTTCATCTGCGATTGGGGGGAAACCCCTACGGAGATGTGGTCGGGAGAGCCAGCACATAACTATGATCAGGTCAAAGTATTTGGATGCCCTCCATTTTATCATGTAAAAACAGATAAATTGGAACCTTGAGCTAGGATGGCCATATTTGTGGGATTCAAACGTGGTGTCAAGGGATACAAGCTTTGGGATTTAGTTGATAAGAAGATTGTGCTGAGTAGAGAAGTCATATTCGATGAGGCCTCTATCTTGAAGTTTTCCAGCTCTCATCAAGTGGAGAGCGACCTGATAGTGAAGACATCGCAGGTGGTGGAGATTGATGCAGCTCCACATTGTTCAGATGGGACTGTATCAATTAGAGTGCCGACTGAGATGACGCCAGGTGAGCACGGTGATGATTTTGGAGGATACATGTACAATTGAGCATGATCAGGGACCGACGGCTCAGGTTTAGGATTCTATTATGGTTCGGAGACAGAGAAGAGACATATGGATGCCAGCTAGGTATACAAACATAATTGTTGTGTATGCACTTTCGGTGGAGAGTGTTGATGAGATGGTTCCTACTACATTCAGAGAGACCGAGCAGAGTTCAGAGGCTGATTTGTGGCAGGTGGCTATGCAGTAGGAGATGGAATCTCTTCATAGGAACAACACATGGGAGCTTATCGAGCTTCCAAAGGGATGGAAGGCTATTGGTTGTAAGTGGGTGTATACGAAGAAGGAGGGTATTGAAGGCATTCCTGTGAGGTTTAAGGCTAGGTTGGTTGTGAAGGGCTATGCACAGGAGGAAGGTATTGACTACAATGAAGTCTTCTCTTTGGTGGTGAAGCATTCTTTGATTTGAATTTTGCTAGCTTTGGTGGCACAGTTTTGTTTAGAATTAGATCAATTAGATATAAAAACAGTATTCTTCATAGTGATCTTGATGAGGAAATATATATGACTCAGCCATTGGGGTTCCGAGTTGCAGGGAAGGAGAAATTGGTTTGTAGGTTGAATAAATCACTATATGGGTTGAAGCAATCTTCTCGACAGTGGTATAAGCGATTCTATGGATTCATGATCAGTCATTCGTACATTAGGAGTCAGTTTGATCATTGCGTGTACTATCGCAAGTTGAATGGAGGTACGTACATTTATTTATTACTTTATGTCAATGACATGCTAGTTGCTTCTACTTCTAGATCTGCAATAGATAGATTGAAGATTCAGCTTTCGAGCAAGTTCGAGATGAAGGATTTGGGTGAAGCTAAGCGCATTTTAGGGATGAAGATCGGCAGAGACAGAGACAAGGACATAATTTGTTTGACATAGGTGGTTTATTTGAAGAAGGTTCTATAGTGGTTCAATGTGAACATATAAACGAAGCCAGTTAGTGTACCATTAGAAGCCCATTTGAAGCTTTCAGCTGACCTTTCATCGAAGACAATTGAAGATCGAGAGTTGATGTTAAAGACTCTATATGCGAGCGTAGTTGGGAGTTTAATGTATGCCATGATTTGTACGAGGCCAGATTTGTCACAGGCAATGAGCATGGTTTCTAGATACATGCACGGCCTAGGTTCGGGTTATTGGGATGTCATGAGATGGATTTTGAGGTACATTCAAAGTACTCTCAATGTTGGTTTAGTTTTTGAGCGGGACACTAGCGGTGGGCAGCTATGTATTGGATACGTAGATTCAGACTACACTAGAGACTTGGATAAATGTCGGTTGATGACAGGGTATGTATTTACTTTGACCCGTGCACCGGTGTGTTGGAGATACACCTTGTAGTCTACAGGGGTTTTTCGACGACGGAGGCAGAATATATGGCGATTATGGAGGCTGTTAAGGAGGCGATTTGACTTCAAGGATTTTTGGAGGATCTTGGCATTTCGCAGCGATCCGTTACCATTTATTATGATAACATGAGCGTTATTTATTCGGTGAATAATCAAGTCTTTCATGCAAGAACGAAGCATATCGATGTTCGTTATCACTTCGTTCAGGATATTCTTGAAGATGGGAATGTGGAGCTCGTGAAGGTCCACACAAAAGATAATCCAGCGGATATGCTCACAAAGATGGTTCCAAGCAACAAGTTTGATCATTATAGAAATTTGTTGCAAATTCGTGATTGTTGAGGTCGTTTGCAGCCATTTAGATGAACTACAAGTGGCTTGATCCTTTGGGAGAGGGGCTACGTAGGCAACCATATTAGTACAGCCGAATTTGGTAAGATGACGCAGTGGTACTCATGTTTGATGTCAGCTCAGTTTTGGAAAAATTTCGTTGAGGTGGAGAATTGTTGAAAATGGCAAAAGAATTGAAGAAAACGTAAAAAAAACATCATATACAGTTTGGTTGCAGGTCGGTCAACCGAACGACATAGGCCAGTCGACCGATTTCGTGCACAATACAGGGTACGAAACCCTGTTCGGGTCGGTCGACCAACCACGATCGTGCGGTCGACCGAAAGTGTGATGTTTACAAGGCTGAAAAATTGTGTTTCTGGCCGGTCGACCATAGGCATGTGTCTAGTCGACCCGGAAGCGGGTAATTGGGCCAGTTCGGTTTTCCCAGTTGGTTTTGGTTTGTATTTTGATATAAATTAAAACACGTTTTTAGGATTTTTTTAAGGAGAGAATTAGTAGACTTTTGAGCACTTTGAGAGGGAGATATTGTGAGGGAGTTGAGAGCTTTGGTTAGGGTTATATTTGAGTGATTTTTGAGTTATAACCCGTTATATTTCTCCTCCATATAGTGAAATCTCTCCATCCTCTCCCCGTGGACGTAGGCAATTACTGAATCACATAAATTCTTGTGTTTGGTTTGATTTGTGTCGTATTTGGTGGATTGCACTCGTGATTTGATTTAGTTTTCTTCTCTCGTGGCTTACGAACTTGTTTGGTGTACGAGCACGCTTCCGCAAGGCGCGCAACATCACAAACACATAAAAACTTAAGAATGGAGATGAAATTTGTATAATCTATTAATGTAACAAGCACTCAAGAAGCACCTATATGACAATAATTGAACAATTAAATAACTATAAACAAATTTGATTAATACATTTATCTATTGATAGTTTCAACTGCAACAAACTCTCATTGTATCTATAAATCTCTTCATTTCAGTTCTTGAATACTTACTATACAATCACAATATAGAGGATGAGTATCTCAACATTCAATAATATTAATCATATCGATCATAATTTTTGACAAAAATTCACTTTAAAGCTCATGTTTAATTTTTAAAATAAACATGAATAGCTATATACATTAGGAAAAAGATAAATAACTAAGTACTCAAATATATTAACCAATTATAATAAGCAATTAGACGAAATTAATCACGGATCAAAATTTTGACTAGATGAGTAAAACAAAGAAGCTTCACTCTAACCGTAGAAGAGAAATAAAAAAAAGAGAAAAAGAAAAGAAATCAGGACACAATTTATCATGATGTTTTTTCCCACATACAAATGAAAAAGAATGCAATTCCTCATGATTTTAGACTTTTCTATGAATATAACGATTTAGGATAAAATGTTAGACAAACGCGAATAGCCATTAGAAATTTTTGTCTAGACCTACACGTGAAATTAGTGGGATTATTGAATAATTGTGGATTGATTTGACAAATATCGAACTCTTCCAAAAATAACACTTACATCATGTGTGAGCTCGATATTTTCTTTTACAATTCATAAAGTTATTATTACTTCAAAAATGGTTGGGATTAAGTTACTTAGGTTCTGAAAGAGAACATTGGTGTCATATTTTTATTAGAGACTAGAGAAAGAGAGATCATTTTAGAGCAAGTTCAGAATTCATTGAAGCCATAGAATAATGAATTTGAGCCATAAATTTTTTGAGCCTTTATATTCAAGGGTTTTCTAGATATTAGTCCCTTAAATCTTTAATAATTGCAAATTAGTCCCTCAAATCTTAAAAATTGCATATTAATCTCTTAAATCTTTAATAATTGCATATTAGTCCCTTAAATCTTTAAGATTGCATATTAGTCCCTTAAATCTTTAAGATTGCATATTAGTCCCTCAAATCCTATAGAGTTTTGCAAAATGGTCCTTCAAGTTAACTCACATTAGATTTGGGGAGATTATTCTTTCAAATCTAACAGTTAAAGGCAAGATGACTATTTTACCCCTCTATAATGTTCCGCCACCCATTTCTTGATAGATTTAAACCCAATGCCCCCTTAAAATGAATCCAAAGTTCCAAACTCATCTGAGTTCTTCTCCTCTAATGGCCCGCAAAAACCTAATCGAAAGTTGTGAAGGAAAATCATGCTAAATCTACATGCTAAATACGCAGCGGAAGACTGTATGTACAAAAATACTAAACATGTAAAGAGTACAAAATCCACACTGGGACCATCCTAATTAAATCTAACATGGTTCCTATAAAAAAGAGAGAATCCAAGAGTTAGAAAGTCATACTTTCGAAGCATGATTCGATGGTAGATCGAACAACCCCTAGCTCATGCTCTTTGCTGTAGTAAATCTCCTCGTAGTGGATCTCTAAGTCTTCAAGTAAGCTTGATAAAATTTGGGCTTCTTGAGATACAAGACAAGATATTCACCCCGAGGTTCTTAAAATCTTACTACTTCCTCTTACTCAAAGTTTGCTAGAGTTTTGTAAGAGGTAGAACTCTCTTATTCTCTTTTATGGAAAGCAACTATGAATAAACCATTTATTTCATTTTTCCATTAACCATGAAAGAAAAAAGAGAGCTCATATTTATAGAGAGATATATGTCATGACATCTATGACTCATCATATGAGTCATGCCATGAGTCATCAAAACAATGATTCTCTCATGAGTCATGCAATGACTCATCCCATGAGTCATATAAAACCATGTGCTTAAAACTATGTTACCAAACCATACCACCTTAATAACTCATCTCATGATTCATTATTCATGGTATAATACATTATTTCCTAAAAATACAGTATTCTATATTTTTCCAATCTTTAACTAAAAAGTCATCTAGTTGACTAAAAGTCAACTTATGGGAAAAATACTGGAAATCATTTCTTAAGCACATAGTATTCAGATTTTACTGATACATATAACTATTTATGTGTATCTAGTAAAATCATATATGCGTATCAATTATACGCATTACTCTATAAATTGCGTTTCATAGGATTCAAGTACGCGCTTGGTGTGACTCTAGACCCAACTTAAGACTCGGTAGTGGATCACATCCATAAGTACAACAGAGGTGCTAGCTACACATGAAGACTACTCGGGTATAAGTTATGATAAAAAGGTCTGCAAGATGCCCACCCAAATTTATCAGGACCATTAAGTGATAATACCGTACAGTCCAGTCTCTTCATCAAACCATGTCAAACTATCAAGCATTGGGTATGGTAAACTGTCAAACCGTAATAGCTTGATTAGTGTTTGTTGATGTTAAACTCAAAACCTATAAGATCAAACTGACACTCAGTTTATCTTATTTACCTCGGCCAAGGATTTCCAGGCTATAGTTATATGAAACAATCTTATGACATTAACCCCTATACTAGGAGAGACGAATCCCATCTTGGCATCTTAATATATACTTATGTCTCGGGATACACCCAACAAGAACCGTTATACACAACTCAATGAGAAATGTGGTTAGGTAAAAGTCTAAGTACACCTTTACTAACATGTAAGACATTACACTCATGCCTTAGGTCAAGAGACTACTTTGTACTATATCACTTGAGAACTTCTATTTGACAGTTAAGTATAATTACCAACTAGATGTTCTCGGTGAGTCGTTCAGTCAACTCATTCACTAATGAGTCACCTGTATAGTGTATCTTGATGTCTCACATCAATGATCTAAGAGATGAATCATCATCATTCCAAAGGAGAAATAGAGTATACACTAGTCTTACCAAAGTGATGGTGTCTCATCTCAACACTTCATTGACTAGGAACATTATAAAATATAGACAAATCAGATCTCTTCATTATGATCACATCCGAAATGTCTGATAGTCTAGTATCATTCTAAGGAATTTATCTGTATTTAAAAAATTACCAGATACATACTGACCAAAATAGCTTACTATCATTTTGAATAATGATGTTATATTTATATAGGTCCTGTTATAATATATAATTATTACTTGCATGGTACCTATATCTAACAAGTTGAGCATCACAAACGGTTGAAAACATCAAAGAGAGGGGTAGTTTGGTGATTGCAGATTTTATGTTAGGAGTTAACCCAATCATGATTTGGGGTTTTTAACTAAAATACTAATAAATGGACCATTTTGCAAGTCCTTATAGGGTTTGAGGGACTAATATGCAATTTCTAAGATTTGAGAGACTAAGATGCATCTATTGAAGATTTTAGGGATCGATATGTAATTATTAAAGATTTAAGGGACTAATAACTAAAGTATCCTATGATATGCAATTATTAAAGGTTTAAGGGACTAATATCTAAAATATCCTATATTTAATTAATTATTAACTTTGATTCGAGATTAGAATAAATATGGAAAAAGCTTCAGGGGTAAAACCATCTAAAGAAAGTTTTGCCCAAACTCCCACTTTTAAAGGGAGTCAAATCTAATGGTTATAGGCAAAATGATCATTTTACACATCTATGTTCCCCAACCCATTTCTTGATAGATTTAAACCTAATAGCAACTTAAATTAAATCCAAACTCACCTAAGTTCTTCTCCTCTAATGGCCAGCAAAAAAACCTAATCCAAAGTTGAGCATCACAAATGGTTGAAACAAGGACAATTTGGTGATTGCAGATTTTATGTTAGGAGTTTACCTAATCATGATTTGGTTCTTTAACTAAAATACTAATAAATGGACCATTTTGCAAGTCCTAATAGGGTCTGAGGACTAATATGTAGTTTCTAAGATTTGAGGGACTAATATGCAATTGTTGAGGGTTTGAGGGATTAAAATACCCTATATTTAATTAATTATTAAATTTAATTTAGGATTAGAATAAATACGAAAAAGTTTTAGGGGTAAAACCGTCCAAAGAAAATTTTATTCAAACTATCATTTTAAAGGGAGTATAATATAATATGATATAATATAATTTTTGAGGTAAATAGAGGATAAAAATAAGGGAAATTTTACAAAATAGTCCGTTTTTGCTAATTATTTAACAAAATAGACCGTTTTGCTAAATAATTAGCAAAATAGACCTCTTTTTGGCCAACATGCTAAAAAGAAGTCTATTTTACAAAACAGCTCATAAAACATACGGGACTAGTAGTCCCGTATGTTTTAATCACGGATTAGTGAACTCAGAAAATTTCACAAAACATTGAGATGAACTCAGAAAACATACGGGACTACTAGTCTCGTATGTTTTCTGAGTCACTAATCTGTGATTAAGTTGACTCTAAACATACGGGACTACTAGTCCCGTATGTTTTCTGAGTCTTGTTTTTCAAAATCGACCTCTTTTTTCAAAAGAGGTCTATTTTGCTAATTATTTAGCAAAACAGTCTATTTTGCTAAATAATTAGCAAAAACTGATTAATTTGCAAATTTTCCCTAAAAATAAAGAGGCCTGCTTTGGTATTCCAAAATAAGCATTTATTACTTATTTATATATTTTTATTTAAAGGGTTTTAAGGTAAGTGTCTGTATTATCTACTTCCAACCTCATTACTACTGAATGATTTAGGGATCTTTCTCCACAAAATTCCTACCATTGTTGACAATGACGATGCTCTAGTCCTCCTGCTTTGCCACCAAGCATCGTTGAAACAGATCAACCATCAACTAAGTAAAAAAAATTCATCTAAATATGTGTGGGTCACAACTTCCATCCGAAATTTAATTTTGATTTTTCCCCATTGAGTAAAGGAGTAAACTCTAATTAAATTGGAAAGCTTTAGAAATTCTTATTTAACTGGGGACGTGTAGTTTCATTCAAGTTATGAGGATAAAACAATAGAAAAAGAAGTTTAGAAGCAAAATGTTAATTATATATTTCTCATTATTGGGATGTTAGACCTCGACCCCACAATGAAAATTGTGAACATTATCAGCAAGCATTGTTGCTAATTATCTGATAAGGTTTAAATGAAGTTTAGGGGCTCTATAAGAAAATCAAACTTTTAAGCAATGACCAATGATCGAGCAAAGGGCCCTGATTTCATGTACAACTGTGAGCTCGAGAATCAAGTCTGATGCCCTACACGATGAGCTTCACTTCCTACAGATCTTCCACATCACTAGTGAGATGAAGCCGACTCATCTACCTTTGAACCAAGAAGGAAGGAGATGATTACGATGAGCAACGGAATAAGGTGCTTCGTTCATTACTTTTTCTTGAGTTAACACGATTAAAATTTATAATTAGATGGATGGAGAAATCACCGACAATGGGTTGTTTGACAAAACAAGTCTAGAGGAAGAAGAAAGATAGAGTTAGCTAGTTTGGTGAATCCATACCCGCCCTTGAAATTGAAGATAATTACAAAAAAAAGAATGTGGGACCCATTTTTTATGTCATATTAATTGGGGCACTGAGATCATAATTTATGGAGATTGATTATGACTTTTGCCAATGGTACTTTAGAAACTCTTTTTTGGAACAGCAAATATATTTTTAAAAATAATTTTTTTTTAGAAATAAAGAAGAACATGAATGATTTTTAGAAAACTGAAAGACGAAGAGTATAGATTTTTAAGATGTGAAGGATAGTGGACTATGATGAAATGGTGAAAAAAGGATGAGCCAAAAAAGATTATTAGTTATTAAATGTTAGAGACCTTAGAAGTTATCAAGTGGTAAAAGTATGCAGGTTGTCGACCCATAGGGTCAACCGATTCCATGGACTGACAACTTGCATAGCCAAGTTAAAAAGCGGTATTTATCGGCAACCTCACTCGGCCAATCCTATGAACTGACAACTTCCGTAGCCGAGTTAAAATGTGATGCTTCTTAGCCCTGGACTAAACAAGTAGAGAAGCGGCAGTTACCTCGAACTCCTCGCTAGCCGACTGCTCTCGCACTAACTGCTCTGATAAAATTATCATTACTCTAGCGTCATAGTCTTTATGACTCATCGGACCTAGTCAGCTCCAAGTACCTGTTGTCATTCCCTTATTAAATAACCAAATGACTAACTCTCTTCTACGGTCGATACCTGGAGGGTACCTGCCAACTTAGCAATCTGCCTGGACTCAAGTGAAATTACCTTTATACCCCTCTGATCTGCTACAAAAAAGAGTTAATGTGCATGTGGTAACTTCTATGTTTTGGCAACTTAATAACTACTTACACACTGTGTCCTTAATTTCCCCCCTCAAGATTAAAATACTAACTTGATTGTCAGAGGAACAACTGGAGAACCCAACTCTGCCCTTTCACGAGTTTTTCATGTGCAGGGACGAATAACGAGCTTTGGAACCAGTTATCTGAAGAAGTTTGAAGAGCCTAACATTTTCATAACTATAACATAAACCCCCATGTTTGATAGCTGACATCAACAACACCCATATTTGAACTTATTATTATAGTACTAATGTTACTGTCAGACCCTAGAGGGCGGTGATTAGGGTCTTAAGGCAATAATTGTGCAACAAAAATTAAGACAAGCAAACACCACAAAATATAACGCTAAAATAAAAAGAGATAAGATAGAAATCGTTATCCAAGTGACGCGCAATGTGTTCACGAGGTTTGGCTCTCTAGCATACGTCCCTGCTCCCCACTCTCGAGGAGAATCCACTACACAACCTGGTTTGGAAGCCGGAACTTCTTCTACATAGCGATCTCTACGAGATCTCACGACACAGTTGATCTCTGCGAGATCTCACGACACAATTGATCTCCACGAGATCACCACACAATCAATGGTAGCAAATGAAGAATTACTCTCTCTTACAACAACCTTATGGCAAAGAGAGAGATTGCACTTGAAGCTTTGGATGTGGGATGTGCAAGTGTAAAACAAGGAATTAGATTTTAAAAGTTAAAGCTCTTAAACTCAAGAATTAAACATAATTGATTTTTCTCTTGCAAAGTTGGTGGTAAAAATAAATGGGGTAGTTGGGTATTTATAGTGAAAAATAATAGTAGCCAAAACCCCAAAGAAATCACCAAAATCCCCCAAAATCCGGTTTTCTGAAACTAGTCATAACTGTGTAACGACTCTCTGATAAGTCGACTTATGAGTCGACTAATGAGTCAACTAATGAGTCGGCTTATATGAGTCGACTCAGCAGAAGAAAAATCACAACTCTGCTGCACTTCATGAGTCGACTTATGAGTCGACTAAACATGCACAGACCAGATTTGCATAGAAAACTCAACTTAAAAACATGTTTAAAAATATCAAATAAATTCTAAAAAATGTAAAACTTTGGGAATAGTTTATAATCATTTTGACAAACTTGTTTGAAGAGGAATTTTGCAAAAAGGTCCTCGTATTTATGAAAAATATCATTTTGACAAAAGTACCAAAATACAAGTTTTCAAAGTGTGCAAGTGTATGTGATATCCCAAATAGCTTCAAATAAAATCTATAACTACTTGCCTACAATCTAGCACTAGAGAGAAAAGAAAAACTAGCAAATATCCTCACATAGAATAACATTTCTTTAAGTCTTGATATTGCTTTGATTTGATGAAGCTTTCACTTTGTATATGTTGTTCTTGATTAACATTTGCTTCATCACATTGCCTCCACCTCCTATAGATATTGACGTTGTAGCTCATATTCCATCCAATCCTCTATATATGGTACTAATAAGCTTGATATACATATTAACTATAATATTACTCAATAAGCAATTTGTACCGATAATGATGGTTGCAAATCATCATCAAAACATAAGGGCTAACAATCTCCCCCTTTTTGATGATGACAACCAACCATTATATTTAAGCTAAGTAAATATAGCTCATGGATAGGTACGCCCCCTATCTATGAGCTCCCCCTTACTATGTGCACAAATAAGGAGATTCTCTCCCCCTTTGTCACCATCAAAAAGTAGGGTAAAGAAAAGCGAAACATACTTAAATACATAAAATATATCTCAAGTGTTGGTCCTCACGTATCGCCTCTCTCAAGTGCTCGGAATTACCACCTCTCACTAGGCCACCGATGCCACTTCTCTCGGTATCGACTACGTCCTCACCACACACTCCTCTTGGCAATTTGTATGTGCTTAAGCATGTTATGAAAATGAGGCATATATAATATGTGACCAAGCAAACAAACAAGCAAAAATATTTTCAAATAATGCATACGCCCAAACCATTTCTTATGCGACAAAAATCTTCTTTACTAAGAGACTTGGTAAAGATGTCTGCTAATTGAGATTTAGTATCAATATAAATAAGGGATACATCTTTCCGCTCCACATGATCACGTAAGAAATGGTGGCGTACATTAATATGCTTGGTTCTAGAGTGCAAAACAGAGTTTTTAAAAATGTTTATAGCACTAGTGTTATCAAAAAAAAATTTGTATTTTGAAAATACAAGTCATAATCAACCAAACTTTATTTCATCCATAAAAGTTGGGCACAACATAAGCCGGCGGTAATGTATTCCACTTTCGTAGTGGACAAGGTAATAAAATTTTGTTTCTTGGAAGCCCAAGAGACAAGAGAGTTACCCAAAAATTAACATGTACCACTCGTACTCTTACAATCTACCTTACATCCGGCAAAGTCAGCATCACAAAAACCATAAAGATCAAAAGAGGTGCTTTTAGGATAAAATAAACCAAGATTAATAGTATCATTTACATATTTAATAATTTTTTTAACCGTAATCAAATGAGATGTTTTAGGAGAAGCTTGAAAACGTGTACATGCACACACACTAAACATGATATCGGGTCTACTAGCGGTAAGGTAAAGAAGACTACATATCATACTTCGGTATAGTTTTTGGTCTACATCCTCATACTATCATCCGCATCAAGCTTGATACTTGTACTCATGGGAGTTGGTTCATGCTTAGAGTTCTCCAATCCAAACTTCTTCACCAATTCTCTAGCATATTTGTTTTGAGAAACGAAAATCTCATCCTTAGTTTGCTTGACTTGGAGCCCGAGAAAGAATATGAGCTCTCCCATCATACTCATCTCAAAGTGATCTTGCATAACTTTAAAAAATTCTTTGCATAAAGTTTTATTAGCAGCACCAAAAATGATATCATCAACATATATTTGAACCAAAATAAAATCATTTTTTTTTCTTACAAAAAGTGTATTATCAATAGAAAAACCATTTTCAATAAGAAAACTAGAGAGGTGAGCATACCAAGCTCTAGGAGCTTGTTTTAACCCATATAAAGCTTTTTGAACCCGGTAAACATGATTAGGAAATGAATAATTCACAAAACCGAGGGGTTGCTCAACATATACTTCCTCTTCTATAAAACCATTTAAAAAGACACTTTTAACACCCATTTAAAATAATTTGAAATTCTCAAAACTTGCGAAAGCTAAAAACATTCTAATAGATTCTAACCTTGCAACCGGTACAAATGTTTCATCATAGTCTATGCTCTCCTCTTGATTATATCATTGGGCAACTAAACGAGCTTTATTTCTTGTTACAATGCCATGTTCATCAAGTTTGTTTCTAAAAACCCATTTTGTTCCAATCACACTCACATTGTTAGGTCTAGGAACTAGTTTCCAAACATTATTTCTTTAAAAATTGTTTAGTTCATCATGCATAGCTAAAACCCAAAACTCATCGTTTAAAGCATCATTAATCTTCTTAGGTTCTATTTGAGATAAAAAAGCAATATTACCATATTCACTCAAGGCCTTTGAGCGGATTAGAACCCCTTGTGAAGGACTCCCTATAATTTGCTCCTTCGAATGATTTGATGCGAATTTCCATGCTTTGGGAAGTTCTTCTTGCTCATGAGTGTTGACGCTTTCCACATCCTTTTGTGCATCCACTGACGATGTTTTATTTAACTGCAAGCCTTCCCAATCCTCCCTTAATATCATCATCATCATTATTCCTAGGCAAACCATCTTGTAAACCAATATTAGTCTCATCAAAAGTAACGTTTATAGACTCTTCAACAACAAGTGTTCTTTTGTTGAAGACCCTATAAGCCTTACTTCTAGGTGCATATCCTAGGAAAATATCAATATTAATTTTTGAATCAAATTTATCATGGTGATCTTTTGTATTTAAAATGAAACACTTACAATCAAAGATACGAAAATACCCAATAAATAGAGTTTTGTTATAAAAGAGTTCATAAGGAGTTTTCTTGAGCTTGGGTCTAATCAAGACACGATTTAAAACATGGCAAGCCGTATTAACGGCTTCCGTCCAAAAATATTTAGGCAAAACAAAAGCATTTAACATAGTACGTGCCATCTCTTGTATGGTACGATTTTTCCGTTCAACAACACTATTTTGTTGTAGTATTCTTGGGGTGGAAAATACATGAGTTATACCATGATGCACATAAAAATAATTAAAAAAATTGTTTTGAAATTCATCACCATGATCACTTCTAATTTTAACAACTTTTAAATCTTTTTTATTTTCTATTCTTTTTACTAAAAAGGAAAATTCCTCAAAACATTCATCTTTATTTTTAAGAAAGATTGTCCATGTAAAACGAGAAAAATCATCAACAACAAACACATAGTGTTTTCCTCCTAGAGAGGTAACACGCATAGGACCAAATAGAGCAAGATGTAATAATTACAAAGGTTTAGAAGTTAATACCTCATTGATGGATTTGAAGATAGATTTGGTTTGTTTACCTTTAGCACAATCTTCGCAAATGGTATCCTTGATGAAGTGTAAGTCTGGTAACCCATTTACAAGATTTCTTTTTGATAGCTTGGATATCAATTCCATGTTGGCATGATCAAGTCTTTTATGCCAAAACCAAGGATTCTCATCAATTGCCGCAAGGCACTTTACATCTTGATTAACTAATTCATTCATCTAAAAAATGTATGCATTAGATTTTCTATTAGCCACAAAAACAATTTTTCAATTCATGCTAATAATGCACTTATCCGGTTTAAAAGAGATATCAAAACCTTTATCACTTAATTGGCTAATACTAAGAAGATTATGATTCAAGCCTCTAACCAAATAAACATCTTCTATAACGGGAGAAGGAATATTACCAATACTACTAATGCCAATGATTTTACCTTTCTCACAGCCACCGAAGGAGACATTACCTCCTTCAATCCTTGATAGGGTTACAAATGGCTCTTTGTTGCCCGTCATATGATGTGAGCAACCACTATTAAGGTACCATATTCCTCTGTGTCATGTTTATGATGTTCCATACATAAGATGACGTAGAAACTTTAGGTACCCAAATCTTGGGTCCTTGGGAGTTAGTGTATTTGGTACCTTTGGGTACTCATGCCATATTATAATAATTCACATTATTCTTAATTCTACAATGGGTGGATATGTGACCATGCTTCAAGCAATTTGTGCATACAAAGTGTTTCTTATGTGTAGAAGCATATGATCTATGATGTTCATTTCTTTGAAAACGGTATTGTCTAGAATATGCATGAGTGAGTTTAATTTTACCATTAGCAATTTCTAGTCTTTCAATTTTAAATTTTAATTGTTTGTTTTTAAAATCAAGACCTCGTAATAATTCATCTTTTTGAGCAAGAGAGGATTGTAATTGCTCAACCATGGAAGCATGAAATTTTTTAAATGAAGAGTATTCTTTAGCTATTTTTTTAAATTCAAAATTTAACTCTTCTAATGCGGTAACTAGATCATATTGCATATAAAAAGATTCGCTTTTGGAGTCGGATATAATTACCTCATCTTCATTGGCCATAAAACAAATGTTATGGTCATGAAGAGCAAACTTAGATCCCCCCCCTCATCGCTATCTGATTCACTTGGTTCGGATTCATTCCATCCGGCATATATCGCCCTCTTTTTCTTGTACTTCAAGTATTTCTCTTTGATCTTTGGGCAATCCTTGGCTTGATGACCCGGTTTATTGCACTCAAAACATTTTCCTATACGAGGAAAAAAATTGTTGTTAGATCGGTTAAGATTTTTGTTTAATTTTATTAGTTTAGAAATTCTTCTAGAGAGGTGAGCCACTTCGCTAGAAACACCGGTTTCACTATCCGAGGAGGATGAGTCATTAATAGCTCCTTTAAGAGCAATTGTCTTCTTTTGGGATGGCTCCTCGATTACCCGTAGGGGTTCTTCCTCCTTCTTCTTCTCTTTGATTTTCTTCTCATGGACCTTGAGCTTGCCAATGAGACCATCAAGGGGAAGTGTGGTGAGATCGTGAGCTTCCTCTATGACCGTAGCTTTGGGTTCCCACACCGGAGACAATGATCGAAGAATCTTGTAGTTCATCTCTTGGGGTGACAACTTCTTATCTAAGCTATGCAAGTCATTGATAATATTAGTGAAGCGAGAAAACATAGCATCAATGGATTCATTAGGAAGCATTTTAAATAATTCATAATCATGTATGAGCCCACTAATTTTTGATTCCTTAACTTGGGGGGTTCCCTCAAGTGTGATGCAAATCTCATATGCGGTAGCACAAGTAGAAACCTTATTGTATTCATTTGGTGTGAGGTCACAAATTAAGGCATTCATGGCCTTTACATTGAGATTAGCTTGGAGCCTCTCACCATCGATCATAGAGCTAGTTTTAGGCTTTTCTACATATTTCTTTTCAATGATATCTAGGATGTCAAGGTCAATGCAACAGAGATAGATTCTCATCTTAGCTTTCCAATATGCAAAATTACTACCGGTGAAAAGTGGGGGTCTAGTGGTGGATTGTCCTTCTAACATATGCATATTCATTGAAGGCTCCATAAGATCTTTTCTCTAAGGTGATTAGATAAAAAAATAATATAGAGACCAAGCTCTGATACCAATTGTTAGACCCTAGGGGGTGATTAGGGTCTTAAGGCAATAACTATGCAATAAAAATTAAGACAAGCAAACACCACAAAATATAATGCTAAAATAAAAAGAGATAAGATAAAAATCATTATCCAAGTGACGCGCGATGTGTTCACGAGGTTCGGCTCTCTAGCCTACGTCCCTGCTCCCCACTCTCGAGGAGAATCCACTACACAACCCGGTTTGGAAGCCGGAACTTCTTCCACACAGCGATCTCCACGAGATCTCACGACACAGTTGATCTCCGCGAGATCTCACGACACAGTTGATTTCCACGAGATCACCACACAATCAATGGTAGCAAATGAAGAATTGCTCTCTCTTACAACAACCCTATGACAAGGAGAGAAATTGCACTTGAAGCTTTGGAAGTGGGATATGCAAGTGTAAAATAAGGAATTGGATTTTGAAAGTTAAGGCTCTTAAACTCAAGAATTAAACACAATTGATTTTTCTCTTGCAAAGTTGGTGGTAAAAATAAATGGGATAATTGGGTATTTATAGTAAAAAATAACAGCAGCCAAAACCCCAAAGAAATCACCAAAATCCCCCAAAATCTGGTTTTCTGAAACTAGCCGTTACTGTGCAACGACTCTCTGATAAGTCGACTTATGAGTCGACTCATGAGTTGGCTTATATGAGTCGACTTAGCAGAAGAAAAATCACAACTCGGCTGCACTTCGTGAGTCGACTTATGAGTCGACTAAACATGCACAGACCAGATTTGCACAGAAAACTCAACTTAAAACATGTTTAAAAATATCAAATAAATTCTAAAAAACGTAAAATTTTGGGAATAGTTTATAATCATTTTGACAAACTTTTTTGAAGAGAAATTTTGCAAAAAGGTTCTCGTATTTATGAAAAACATCATTTTGACAAAAGTACCAAAATACAAGTTTTGAAAGTGTGCATGTGTGTGATATCCCAAATAGCTTCAAATGAAATCTATAACTACTTGCCTACAATCTAGACTTAGAGAGAAAAGAAAAACTAGCAAATATCCTCACATAGAATAACATTTCTTTGAGTCTTGATATTGCTTTGATTTGATGAAGCTTTCACTTTGTATATGTTGTTCTTGATTAACATTTGCTTCATCACATTACCTCCACCTCCTATAGATATTGACGTTGTAGCTCATATTCCATCCAATCCTCCATATATGGTACTAATAAGCTTGATATACATATTAACTATAATATCACTCAACAAGCAATTAGTACCGATAATGGTGGTTGTAAATCATCATCAAAACATAAGGGCTAACATTTACACCCATGCCACCCTGTTAGATTTCTTTTTCTTTCAATTTAAGAAAAACTTGATGTGTTAGTTATGGAAAAGCTGGAATTTTACATGCCGAATAAATTTTTAGATTTGCAATTTTAAGACATCCCAAACTATCAAGATATTTGATGAAATATGTAGAATTTTCCAAATATGGCCTAAAGAAATGCCTCTAAAATCACTCCATCGAACTAGTTTGGAGCATGCGAGTGCTCATGTAATGAACTATATTCTACAAAAAAATAATTAAGTTGATCGGGCTCTGACGAATTCTTCATGAGTAGAAGATGAAAAATATAAAACGTACAAAAAATAATAATCATGGATGTTTCAAAAGAAGTTTAAAAAAAACATAAATCTATGTAGACGACAAACGGAGAAGTGAGAGAGATCCCGAGTGTCCAAAAAAATGTGTATGTCTATAAGAAAAATATGCAAGAAACTAATATACATGAAAAACTATTGCTCACTTAGTATAAAAAAACAAAACAAAAATGGAAAAAACCATGATAACCAAAGTGAGATATAGTACATAATTGGACATAATAAAGATGAGATTTCATAGTTTTGACCATGAAAATCTCGATGGAAATTGGAACGATTAGTCATATGTGTTTTCAATTCCATAGAAATCATGGGGTTTAACTAGAAAGCAATTTAAGAGGGATTTAAGAGATTGATTAATTATATAGAATGAGAGAGTGGGTCAACTGTAAAGAAAAGGTCAAGCATCAACAGTTTTGTTTTATCATATATTATTGATAAATTGAATGAATGTAATAATTGGATTAAAATAGTGGAGGGCCTAAGAGGTTACATTTTATGTATAGAGAATGAAGTTAAGAGGGCTAAACAAAATTCCAAAGAAAAATAAATGAAAAAAAACCATAAAACAAGAAGTTGCCAAAGTGGCAACCAAGGGTCTCAGTTTAGTGTGTGTGTAGAGAGAGAGAGAGAGAGAGAGAGAGAGAGAGGGAGAGAGAGAGAGAGAGAGAGAGAGAGAGAGAGAGAGAGAGAGAGAGAAATATGGGTATGCGTGGTACCAAACACAAGTTTTTGTGTTTGGTAATGAGGTATCTCATTCCCATCCACCCATTCAAATGGAGGACCACATTCATATGAGTTGGGGAGTGCATGTATGAGAATATGTCACATCACTACCAAGCATAAAATTTGTGCTTGGTACCAAACATACATATTTTTCTCATATCATACTCCCTTTAAAAGAGGTAGTTGTGGAAAATCTTTCTATGGACTATATTACCCATATTCTTTTTTGATATTACATTTTAATCCTAACTAAACTAAATTAATTATTATTGTTAATTAATTATATTATATGCCACTTCAAGTTTGTCTAACTTGGTCCCTAAAACTTTCAATGTTATTATAAAACTCTATACCATATTAATTATTACTAATATATAATAATATACTAATAGGAAAATTGTATATTAATAAATTATTTGTGGAAAGAGTAGAAAACATAAAATTGTTCTAAAATTGTACCCTAACACTCATATAGGAAAATTACAAAGAGTATTCTTGCGTTTAGGTAATAGGACATAAGGTACAAACATGTAATTTTAGAAAATATAAGGATATTAAAGTGCAGCAAGATACAAGTGGAGGTGTATAATTTTCATACTATAAATTAATTACAAATTTGTCTAATTTGGTCCCTAAACCTTTCAATACTATTGTAAAACTCTACTTCATATTAATTATCACTAATGTATAATAATATATTAATGGACAATTGCATGTTAATAAATTATTTGTGGAAAGAGTTGAAAACATGGAATTATCCTAGAATTATACCATGACACTCATATAGGAAAATTACAAAGAGTATTCTTGCGTATAGGCAACATGATAGAAAGTACAAACATGCAATTTTAGAAAATATTAGAATATTTAAGTGCAACAAGATACAAGTGGAGGTGTATAATTTTCATAAACTATAAGGTATTTAAGTTCAATTAAGTCTACAAAGATTTAAAACCTTTATTAACCACAAATAATTGTATGTGATCCTGTTGATAAGTAATATTCATCATATAATATGAGGCCAAATGCTTATCTTATATTTATATAGTAGATGAGGTATGAAAAAAAAAATTTAAGCATCATATTTTAAATAATCCTGAGATTTTGAATTATTTCCTGAAATTATATACATTGATTAAAAAACTTTAGAAGAGGCTTTAGAATGACTACTACAAAATATTGGACATCAGAAAAATATTGGACAACTAAAATCTATGATATCAGATTACAGGAATCGGAGATATGTAAAAATACCTAGTGTCATATGAGATAATATTTATACTTAATATAACATAGTAAGCTATAATCTAACAAATTAATAAATTTTAAGTATAAGAATTTTCATGGAAATTTATGCTTAAGTGGGAGAGCCGAGAGTGGAGAGATTTAGGAGACGAATTTTGGCTTTTCTGTCTTTCATTTCGCTTTTGGTTCCCAAACATGACCCAAACCCTAGCTCATAATCAAATTAAAAATGACTCATTTTTGTCGATATCTTCAAAGTGATGCATTGTCCAATATTTTTTATAACGATCGATATATCAAAAAAAAGTCCCCAAATAAAAAGACAATACAAAACCATAAATATTATCGAGTAGGGTCTTTAACCTGATATATCGACCAATATAGCAACATATCGGCCGATATTTAATACACTGCCTATAAGAGCAATATTTAAAGATAATCTAGATATATGTTCCTTGATTTTAGATCTCCAATAATTCTATATTATTCCCTAAAATTTTTGAAATTTCTTATAATTTAAAGGACTAATATTGAATTATTACAAATTTGAGGGACAAAAATGTGAACAAGCCAAATTTTAAAAAAAGTGTTTGTTTTTTGAAAACTCTCTTAGCTATAGGGATTGTCTCAAAAAGCCCACTCAATTGATTTAATTTTGGCAAAACATTCAAGCTGTGAAAGTATTGTAGATAACCCCTCTTAACTTTGGTGTGATTTTAGAAAACACCTCTCGACTATAGTGTGTCTCATAAAAATTTCTCTTATGTTTTACACTTCTCTCAAGAAAACCCCTTAATGTAGTTACTTGAATATGTGATTTGGAAAAAATACCCTCTTGAAGAAAGCTATTTTAGTTAAAAAACTATCAACCGATAATAAAAGGATCACGACCAATTTATAATTCCTTTTCCTTCTATATCTCCTCTTTTTCTTTAATGTAGCAAAAACCAAGCTAATTCTTTTATGGTTAAGGGATATTTTGGTCTTTCCAAATCAAATACTTGTCAGATAATACATTGGACTCAATGATATTATTTCTAAGTGGTAAAGTGAGAAAAATTTATAGGTTTAAATAAAAAAATTGAAGTTGAGAAAGATTATCAGTTGAGAAAGATTATTTATAACACCTTAAATTTGATGAAGATTTACTTAGTTTCAAGTTAGCAATTTCGTTGCCAAAGGCCCGGGTTCGAGGTTTGTCATCCATGTTCATTTAGAGTCCTAAGGGACCCAGTTCACCCATGGTTTACTGGTAAGAGTGGGGGGCTCGAACTTAGGCCTTGGCTCGGGGTCCTTCTGCCTTACTATGTTTCCTCATATCAAAAAAAAAATGTTGAGGGGTTTTTTTTGACATTGCCCCCCATAGCTAAGAGGGAGTTTTATAAAATTAACCCTTAAAACACAACTTAAGGCACATGTGACATCAATCTTATAAAACTGGATTTTATAGCAAGTATATCACTCTATGAACTGATTTGGGTGATGTATCCTAAGATTTATCCTATACATAAACTCTGACAACCTTTTGATACAAGAATCTCTAAGAGAAATTTAATCTTTATTTATGAAGGGTATGTGACCCTTCTGATTCACATTGCCTTTCATGATTTGTAATAACTATTTGAAAAAATAAATTAAATTGTTCATTTTTATAGTTCTCACCTTCCTATAAGTTTATGAAGCACGTAGCTCGAGTATGAGTATTGTTGTGGATAATAGATTCTTATAACTCTCAACCTAAATTTATGGATGTTGTTTGATATTGGATGGATCTAAATTATTTGTTAAAATACAATCTATAGTACATAATATGTATAAATCATTCTCATATTATATTTTATAATTTTCTAAAAATAGAGAGTAATCATTTTGACTAATCAATTAATTAGTTGGGAAGATGTAGAAAGGCTACAATATCAGATTTTGGAATTGACCATATAATTTATGTTTTTTTTATTGATTGAATTTTCACATTCTGATGAAAAAAATTCTAGAAAAATGTTTTTGAATATCTATAATACTTGGACACCGGATAAACAACAAGTGAAAATAATTTATTTATAGTTAAACAAAATCTTATATGACCAGATAAAACCTACAATTTTACTTTGATAAATTCAAGAATTTATTTTTATCATTAATAAAAATAGTTTTATTTATATTGGTCCTTTACATCATTAATATTTTGAAATTAGATCTTCAAATCATTATATGGCTCTTAAGTTATTAATATTTTAAGATTTTTTTTTTGTGAAAGACAAATTGTTGAAACCAACAAGATATTATACATGGAAATATCCAATTTTTTAAAAATATATTATGATAATCATAAACTTTTTTTTACAAACATGTTATAGTAAATAAATAAACTTTAAAAAATAATTTAGATATTTGACCACGTGCAATGCACGTGCATTCAACCTAGGATATATATATATATATATATATTTCTAGGGTTAGTTTTAAAAAAACCCACAAGTTTAGGGATAGATTTAAAGACACAATACTAAGATTGTTTGCCTTCTCATTTGGAAATCACAGGTTCAAATCTCAACTTCGGGAACCTTGCACGTAACCCTTTGAAACTTATTATCTTACAAGACATTCAGCACTTTGGGGTTATCTTATAATACCTCCTAACTTTCAAAAGTTTCTTAGTGAACCCTTAAATTGGGGGTAAGACATATATTAAATATAAATGGAAAATGATGAAAATAGACTTTTTTTTCTCTCAACAACAATTATTTATTTTTCAGTAATAAGTAAGATGGTCCAATGAGATTTAAAGTTCATGGCGGTTCGATAAGACACCTTAAAGTTCCAGTGGATTTTGTGAGACAAAATAATAATAATAATAATAATAATAATAATAATAATAATAATAATAATAATAATAATAATAAT
>BQKN01066916.1:299817-315011 GCA_022839385.1 Asparagus kiusianus
ATAATAATAATAATAATAATAATAATAATAATAATAATAATAATAATTTTGGGGGTTTATGACGTTTCTTGAAATTAATCATATTTTTTTCTTGAAATTAATCATATTTTTTTGCTTACGTCTCAAAGTTATATTACCATATTATCTTTAATTTTCTTGTTTCAATAATAGTTATTTTACAACAGTTAATATATTTCACTTATATGTTGATATTGATCTCCTTTCTTTTTTCCCCCTAGGGGAAACCTTTGTCAGAGAAGTCTCACACGAAGAGGGTATGCTTGAGTTATCATTGACACCCTTTCGCACTTCTTAAAAAGTTACTGTCATACATTAAATTTTCTTTGAGTTTGCCAAACATTCCCTTACAAGCTTTGAAGGACTCAATAGAAATTCGAAAGATTTGAGGATTAAAACTAAATATTAAAATGTTAGAATACTAATATAGATGAGGGGTTAGTTACAATGCACCTATTAGTAATAAAAAAAGAGTTTTCGGCTATTAGTCCCTTGAATCTTGCATATTTTATATTCGTGTCCTTAAATCAGTGAGATTTGACATTAGTCCCCTAAATTCTTTAAGTGTGTTGATTTAAGTCCTTCTAGTTAGCACCCCATTAAAATTGATGAAATACTCTATTTGTTTTAACAGTTTAGGGTGCACTGTCAATTTTACCTAGGTGCATCTAAACCTTATACCCTTTAACTTAAGCTCAATACTATACTAACCCATTTAAAAATCCCAAGCGCAAACCCATTTAGGCAATCTTCATTCCTAGAAATCTAACGTATGAAAGTAATGACTACTTTCTCTATGAAACCTATAAAAGCCCTCCGATGTCTCTTCAAGAAGCTGTCTTTATCAAATTATTCTTATCCATAATGAAGTTTAAAGCTTTAGAATCATGTTTTTTGGTTCGAGCAATTTTTTTAATGAAGTTTTTAATTTTGAAGCTATCAAGATTAAAATGGGAAATGAGAGAGGGGAAGCTCTTAGCCATAAAAGAGGGTAACTTTATAACTATCAACCATAGTTTACTACTAACCCAGCTATGGTTAGCATTTTAGACCGAGTTTGTAATGGAAGGACTTATATCAACACACTTAAAAGGGTTTGAGGGAGTATTACCAAATTTCAATGATCTGGGGGACTAACATCAGAGTGAACAAGATTTAAGGGGTTAATATCGCAAAAAAATAACTTACTAAAAATTGATATGCGTTCAATGAACTGAAGTACGGCTCCCGCGGTTTACATTTCCTGTTGAGAGAGAGATTCCCAAATTTAGGCCATATCCATGTTACTTTAAGGCCAGTCCTGCAGTTTATTCACCTTTTCCCCTCTCTTTATCGCTTTATTTTTATTCGTCTACTCAATTTCTTTTGTTTATTTGAAAAATTCTAGTTCAATTGAGATAGATTCTGAAAATTTAGGCTCTACTTTGTTAAAGTAAGAGAGAGAGAGTCTTGGTAAATTTTCCATAAGTTGAATATTGAGTGTGCACATATATTTATACAAGTAGAGGAGGGTGAGGTGTGTTCACACAACCAATGTGAGACTAAAAACCCACTACTAACACTATTATCAACACTATTATCAATAGCCCCCCTCAAACTCATGTTGAATCAAACAAAGTGAGTTTGCGTACAAAAAACTGGAACCGATGAACAAGTAAGGCCTTTGTGAAGAAATCTGCAAGCTCGTCGGCAGATGACACATGAGGAAGTAGAATTGTCTTATCCTTGATAACTTGTTGACAGACAAAATGAGCGTCGATCTCAATGTGTTTGGTCCTCTCATGAAATACTGGATTATTAACAATCTGGATGACACTCTTATTATCACAGTATAGAGGAGTGGGAGATGAAACAGAAATACCAAAATCACTGAGAAGACGACGAAGATGAATAATCTTTTTAGCTGTTATGGACATTGCACGATACTCCGCATCGGTGCTAAAAAGAGCAACAACATCTTGTTTCTTATTCCTCAAGGAAATTAGGGAATCACTAAAAAATATACAATAACCAGTGGTAGACTTCCTGATAGTAGGATCACCAGCTCAATCAGTATCAGAATACACACAAAGCTCTAATTTGGATATAGCAGGAAATAAAAGAGAGCGAGTGCTAGTACCCCGGAGATACCGAAGAATCCGTAATAAGGCCGCATAGTGTACAGAATGTGGGACACTAATAAATTAACTAACAATGCAAACAACATAAGAGATATCTAGTCGAGAGATGTACAGATAGACCAATTGGCCAACAAGATGTCGATATCGGGTAAGATCAGATAGAGGCTCACCATCAGTAGAGCGAAGTTTGACATTCTGTTAGAGTGGAGTATTGACAGTTGTATCGTCAGTTAGTTCAGCTCAATCTAGAATATCCGAGAGATACTTCTATTGAGACAGTAGTACACCCCGTGAGCCTTAAGAAATTTCTAGAGAAATTTCTAGACCAAAAAAATACCAAAGAGATCCAAGATCCTTCATGTGAAACTGTTGTTGCAACTGAGATTTTGCGTACTATATACCAGCCACATCATCATCTGTAATGATCATATCATCTACATAGATGAGTAATAAAACTCTGCCACTCGATGTAGTGTAAACAAATAGAGAAGCATGTTGATGACTTTCCATAAAGCCCGCCTTGAGCATAACATCGTGAAAACACTCAAACCAAGCGCGGGGTGCCTTCTTGAGACCATAAACAGTACGGCGAAGGAGACATACATGTCCCGGAGGAATATTGGACACTAGAGGTGGTTGCATATATACTGTCTCAGATAAAAAGCCATGGAGAAAAGCATTTTTTATATCCATCTGGTATAAGGACCAACGATGAGCAACCGTGACCGCAAGAAGAGTACGAATGGTGGGCATTTGAGCAACAAGAGCAAATATCTCCTCATAATCAATACCTTATTACTGAGTAAAACCTCGAGCCACTAAACGAGTTTTCTGATGTTTAATGATGCCATCAGGATATACTTGACCTTATAAACCCATTTACTACCAACTAGAGAGATGTCAGGGGGACATGGAACAACATCCCAGATATGTGTTTGCTGAAAGGCCTAAAATTCCTCAGCCATAGCTTGTCACTACTCTGGAAATTGAACGGTCTCTTGAAAGGACTTTGGCTCAACTGTAGTATGAATGATAGTAAGAAAATTATGAAAGATAGATGAATAGGAAGTAACTGAAGCATACCATACATGCATGACATGTTGGTGTTTGCCTTGACGAAGAGCAAGAGATACCTCACGCGAGAGAGATGATGGCGCATGTGCATGGAGATCAATGGTATTTTCTAGAGTGGGTGTCATGTCTATGGGATAGGGATCAAATGGTGGAAGAAAAGGCTCGGTCGGGTAAGGGAGAGTCAATAGAAGGAAATGGACAGATTTCAGGAAAATCTCGAAAGGAGAAATGATGTAAGAAAGTGGGTGATGCAGCTGGCGGAGAAGCATGATCAGTAGTGTGGAGGAAATTAAAATCATTAGAAGTGGAATAAAATGGAGAATCCTCTTCAAACTGAACGTGTCGAGATATATAAACTCGACGAGATGCAAGATCATAATAACGATAACCTTGATGTTCCAAACTAATTCCTAAATAGACAAAGAGAATAGCTCTAGGAGATAATTTATCACGTTCGTGAGATGGCAGAAGAACGAAATAGCGACAACCAAAAATGCGGACCACATCATAACGAGGAGGATGAGTATAAACATGACTATGAAGAGTAGCATCAGAAAGAGAGCTAGATGGAGTGATATTAATAACATGAGTAGCAGTGAGAATGACCTCAACCCAGAAACAATGAGGAACAGAGTAAGAAATGAGCATGGATTGAGCGGTATGGAGAATATGACGATGTTTGCATTCAGCAATACCATTTTGCTCATGAGTGTAGGGACATGATTGTTGAAACATAGTCCCATGAGAGGACTTGATAAAGCACATGGTAGAGGATAGGTATTCTTTGGCACAGTCAGAATGAAAAACTTTAATGCGAGCTTACCATATAGTGAAGATCATCACAGTGAAGGCTTGATAAGTAAAAAGTACATCAGAGTGATTTTTAAGTAGGTAGATCCATGTATAACAAGAGAAATCATTGATAAAACTAACATAATATAAGTATTAGATGAAGAAGGTAGAGGAGCTGGCCCTAGATATCAGAATGGACTAAATCAAATAAGGAAGTGGAACAGATGTGCTGGTTAGAAACGGTAGAGTAGTGAATTTAGCCAATTTATAATTAGTACATGACTCAATATGAGAATGAGAGGATACAGGACCAAGTATTCCGGACTAGATAAGAATATCTAGCCTTTTATGAGACACGTGACCAAATCGTCTATGCCACAAATCTATGAAAAGCAAGATAGAGGATTTTGGACTTACAGAAGCAACAAGAGAACGTGGACGTATGGACTCTGGAAGGTGAAGATATTCCAGAAAATACAATTTGTGTCTCCTCCGACCAGCCCTAACAGTCTTGCCCGTCTGTGGATCTTGCACAATACAAGTATTAGAAGAAAATGAGACAAGTAGACCATCCATACATAAGGATCTAACATAAATTAAATTTAACACAACTGAGGAGCCACATAGATGGGGCCAAGAG
This sequence comes from Asparagus kiusianus, assembly GCA_022839385.1. NCBI lineage: Eukaryota > Viridiplantae > Streptophyta > Magnoliopsida > Asparagales > Asparagaceae > Asparagus > Asparagus kiusianus. Next base: position 304,462 of record BQKN01066916.1, read on the forward strand.
TTAGATGACCAGATGGGTCAGTTTGTAGGGTGATAGAGCCATACTGAGTGATAGATAAACTTATCCAGTAGCCGTATAGATAGGGGGAAGAGAAGAGGAAGTGAAGACAGAAGATAAGAGGGAGGCATTACGAGTCATATGAAAAGAGCAACCAGAGTCAAAAATCCAGAGATCATTCATACCGGAGACTAAAGGGTTGGCTGAAGAACCAGTAAGGCGCATACCAGAGAGTTGTGCAGTAGATGTAGGGATCTATGCTGAAGAGCATCAATTTGATGGTGAATATCAGAGAGTTGTGCAGCAGATGGAGAGGTGGTATACTGAAGAGTCGCAATTTGACGACTAATATTTGCAATAGCTTGAAGAGGCTTAATTTGATGGCGGATATCAGAGAGTTTTACAATAGATGGAGAGGTAGTATACTGAAGAGATATAATTTGACGGCTATTATCTACAATAGCTTGAATGGTAAGGTCTAAAGTGATAGATGATATAATATTGACCGGTAAACCCGATGCACTAGAGGATAGAGACTGAGGGGATTACTAACTACGGCCAGCTCCTGAGGAACGTAACTTAGGATGAAGCTGGAAATATATCTCAAAGCGGTGTCCCACCTTCTTACAATAGGTGAAAAAGAGCTTAGATCGAGCCTGAGAAGTAGATGCCTGTGAAGATGCCATAATAGCAGCAATCAAAGTTCAAGATAATAATCCTTGAACGAAACCCGAATATTTAAAGGAGAACCCGAAGGTTAATGTAGAAACCCAAATGTTAAAATGACTATCAAATCTGATAAAAAAGAAGCAACCGGTGACCAAGGTGGCCCGAAGATCGGCCATATCTGATGCTCACGCCAGAGACCTACAACGGATTAATACCGATGTTGTGACATTGAGACGTCGAGATGGATTGAAACGGCGATGTCATAATTGACTATAAAACGGCAATGCCATTTGTTTGAGGCCGATAGACGGCTTGAAATGGTGATGCCGTTAATTTAAGACCGAGAGACGGTCTTGAAACAGAGATACCGTAAATTTGAGACTAGGAGATTGTCTTAAAACGGTGATACCATAAATGCGAGATCGAGAAATAATCTTGAATACGAGAACGTGAAACACGTTAAGAGGCCGCAAAGCGGCAAGGCTAAAATTCTGGCAAAGGAATGTAAAAAAAGGCGTTTAAACGGCTACAAAGAAGTAAGGCTAAGATTTGACAAAAGAACGCAGAAGTGTTAAAAAAATTTATTGGAAGAGAAATAATAACCCTAATGTTTGGGTCAAAAATTATTTTCTTTATTGTATAACTCATTATAACTTTGATCGTTACAACAAGTTTAAAAAATGATTGGTCCTTTTATAAGACATTTACACAATGAAAATAAAAATTACTATATCTTTCAAACAACACATAAATCTTATTTATTAGTCTCTATTTGCGTAGGATTTTTGTCTGTGCAGGGGTTTATCCGTGGACCGCCTATGGATCGGATCCGGTTGATAGAATGATTAATCAGAGCTCTTACTTCATAGAGAAAGTAATCGCTGAAGTGATAATCTTAACCAAGCAAGATTACAACTCTTCTCGAGATCAAGTCTAAGCCTGATCTTAAGGAATAAGGGAACATGACTTCAGATCTCTCAAAATCCACTCTTTATGCATAGGATATCGCCAAGATCTAGCTAGCCTCTTCTAAAATTCTTGAGGGTTAACTCACAAAACCAACAGCACCTCACCCTCTTGATAAAAACTCCATCCTCTATGAAAGAAGGCCCTAGGCTCGTATTTAAAGGGCTTCAGATGTAATGTTTTAAGATAGGAATTGATGATTTGAGCTTATCCTCAGTTAATAACTGCTTAACCATGTTTAGAGATGATTCTAAGGTAGTTAGAGAGGCAGTAGAATGATCAAATCCTGAGAAAACTATCAAAAATATGTTTTGGGAACTTCTGTGTGCGAGACAGTTCGGGGGTGTCTCGCACATGTGCGAGACAGTTTGTACTATCTCGGGTATTTTGGCTCTAACTCTCTCATTCGAACTCGGAATGAGGTAATTCAAGATGAGTTAGAAAGCTAACAAAAATACCTATAACTTTAATCTTTGATTTTCTAAAATCAAATCATATCATGCTCAAAATTTTAGTTCTTTGTGAAAGACAGTTTGGGGTGTCTCGCACATGTGCGAGATAGTTTATACTATCTCGGGTATTTTTGCTTTAACTCTCTCGTCTGATCTTAGAATGAGGTGATTTAAAATGTGTTGAAAATCTAATGAAAATACCTACAATTTTAATCTTTTTAACTTCTCCGGAATCAAATTGTATCATGGCCGGAATTTTAGTTCTTTGTGCGAGACAGTTCGGGGTGTCTCGCACATGTGTAAGATAGTTTGTACTATTTTTGGTATTTTGGCTCTAACTCTCTCCTCTAATCTCAGAATGAGGTGATTCAAGATGAGATGGAAATCTGATAAAAAGACCTACAATGTTTGTCTTTTGTACTTCTCTAGAATTAAATTGTATCATGACCGAAATTTTAGTTCTTTGTGCAAGACAGTTTGGGGTGTTTCGCACATGTGCGAGACAATTTGTACTGTATTTGGTATTTTAGCTCTAACTCTCTTATCCGATCTCAGAATGAGGTGATTCAAGATACATTGGAAAGCTGGCGAAGAGACCTACAACTTTCTATAGGCAAGACATATATGGTGTGGGTGATAGGGTGAAACACCGCTCATTACTGAGTTGTTTCTTCGTTGTTTTGCTATTTCGTGTGTTACATTGACTCGTATGCTTCACCGAATCATTTCATGTTCTTGTTAGCTTCTCTACAGCATTGGATAATCCTTTTTGACTTAGATAATAACATTCATCATCTTCTCTTCATCTCGAGCTACGTGCTAGGACATATAAGTAATTTTTGACGCCTACAGATATCCCTTCTAAAGTATTTTAGCCTCATTCTTTTATAGAGGATGTTGAAATGCTTTGGATATGATAGGCCTTGTCTTCAACCTTTTTAGTATTTTATAGAGGAGATCGCGTAGAAGGAACCGTGAATTGCTTTAATTCTTGACTTCATCAGCCTTCAGTCTATTCAGTATTTTGTCGAATAGATGAAGTTTTTCCAGCACTGCGTTTATCGTCTGACCATTGTTGAAGTCTTGAACTGAAGTTGATGTGTGAGTATTTGAACTTAGCTCTTGTCATTGAGTTGACGTTGAACTGATCGTCTTTGTCAGGAGTTGGTATCTGAATGTGATTGAACTCCCTGGAATCATCCTTTAACCTAAAAATTTTATCCCACGCCTTATTTTGGTAAAGTTATCTATGCGTTGACCGGCCTCGACCTTCACTATAACATGTTGACTGGCATTAACCCTTGTTGTAATGTGTTGACCGATGTTAATATAGTTTATACTCGTACGTTTACTGGAGTCTACATAGTTTAAGCTCTTAAGGTATTAGAGCATGGCGGTCCTAACTGTTGGAGATGTAGGACCAACTGTCAAAGCTGTGTCATCTGCAGGTATGAATTTTATCCTAAGTTGATGGATGCTCAAGTCACGAGACTAACTAATGAAGCTGATGCGTCAGTGACTTTCACATATATAGGATTTTTGGCAAACCTTCAGCCATCAACGAGTTTGATAAGCATTTACTAACTATCGTTTGAGTCGGGCTAGCATGTATATTCTTTAAGTCCGTTCTGCATGTAATGTTGTGCTAAAAGAATTAACTTTTTTAGTGCTACGATATTGAATACGTAGGCTTCGTCTTTCTTACGGGAATAGACTACCCAGTAACGCGTGTTAGGCGCTAACTTATCCCTTCTTAGGATTCAGGATAAAAGTCATCAGACTTGGATTCTGGTGTCTTTTTCACTCGATAAAAGACTAAATCGGCAACACGTGTTAGGCGTTGACTTATCCCTTCTTAGGATTCGGGATAAAATTCCTTACGTATGTAATGCACGAATTATGGTGTTATTAATAATAACCTGCCACAATATCGAATATGTAGGCTTTTTGTCCTTTTTTATGGTTAAAGACTAACCGACAATGCGTGTTAGGTGCTGACTTATCCCTACTTAGGCTTTGGGATAAAATTTCCCAAACTTGGGTTCTGGTATCTTCTTCACTCGGTAAAAGACTAAACCAGTAACACGTGTTAGGCATTGACTTATCCCTTTTTAGGATTCAGAATAAAATTCCACGTGCGTGTAAGGCACTGATGTAGGCGTCAAAAAATGCTTATAGATATCCAAACATAGCTCAAGATAAAGAGAAAACGATGATGGTTAAGGGGATCATCCAAAGCCAGAAGAGGAAAAGAAACAAGTGAAACAACATAGAAGAATAACATGAAGAGTTGCATACTGACGCGCGTAGGCGCGACAGTCATTACTGACACGCGTAAGCGTGGTAGTCACCACTGATGCGCGTATACACGGTAGTGACCACTGACGCGCGTAGGCGCGGGAGTGGAATGTGGCGCACGTCTTCATGGGGTGTCTTCTTGTGATTTGCTGACGGTTTTTAGCATCTTCTGAGGGTCCATATGGCATCATAACAAAAGGAGAACGTGCACTGACATGGAAGGGTAGTTACACGCCGACAAAAATGACATTTCGTGGACTTAAGTCGTGGGAGAACGGTTATAAACGGGCTGAACGTGGCTAAAACCGCCTCTTTAGTGCGGCAGTAGAGACTGACGCGCTAAAGGCCGCGACACTGGTGACTGACGCGCCCAAAGAGAGTGCAGTTGGTCAATTATTTTGATTCTATTTTGATAGTTATGGACCCATATCCCTATAAATACCTTACTATACACGAAAAAAGGATAGAGAGAAGATTACAGTAGAGAAGCTTGAGTTTTTTGGCAAATTTGGGTAAGAGAGAGAGAGTTTTCATTGCTCACAAACACTTTTAAAGCTTTTAGTGATTCCTAGAGATTTAAGCTCTGACTTAATTTTTAGAAGAGTGAATATCTTACATCGATAAGATATTCGCTTCAAATTCTTACTTCGATAAATGAAGGAAGAATCTTCGAAGCCTTCACAATTCAATCATAATCTGTGATTTGGTGGTCTACGGGTTAACGCACCCCCGGCACAGGCAAAGTCCCCACAAAAGCAGGAGTTGATAAACGATTTCTGTGTTATTTTCTAAGAAGTTGTAATTTTCTTCTTATTGTGTAAGAGAGGTCTTATAAAAAAGACTATTTTCTTTTGAATTTATTATAAATAATCAAAAATATAATGAATTCCATAATAAGACCAACTTTCAACGAAAACAAACCGACGACCACAGTGGGAGCCAACGGTCTCACTACCGAGACCGTCGTATCGTAGCCAATCAAGATAATGGTTAACGAAGAGATCGAATACGAGTTCGATCAGGTGAAATTTGAGGAGTATCTATCATCCTCATCCTTAAAGTCTTCCTCGCCTCGCAAAAGCAGGAAGATTTTATCTTCTAGAAAGATTTCCCAGTCTTCAACTCCGATGAAGGTCATGGTAAAGACTCTTGCTCGGTCGTTGCTAAGTATTCTACTTGCAACATCTCTGCTCCAAATGACTCTTCTCTAGTCAAAGACTCATTGAATCAAAGCTTATCGGCACTGATGAAGAGGGTTCGTCAGAGACAACGTCAGAGCTGTGCTCGTCAATTGGCTAAGGCCTTAGAACAAACCGACGGAGTTCGCTACTATGCGAACCTAGAGTCGAGGAAGCATCGAGTGGTCCAGTTGCCTCAACGACAAACCACTCATGTTTCTGCACAACTCACGATGGAAGAGTGGACTCTCATCAAAAGAGCTCGGTCAACTCTTAAAGAACGTATACAGAAGCATCATGCAAACGCCGCTCGTGTTCGTGCCCTTTGTCAATAAACACAAGAAAGGAAGAAGGAAATGGTGTCTAAAGAATCACCAAAGAATCGCAAAGTTTGGATTCCCAAATCTAAACTTGTGCACAAATCAGATCAGCGATATAACTTTTAACCACGACAATCACCACTGTCACGGGAACACAGCCTTTGATCGTGACGGTCGCCACTGTCGCGGAGGCACATCCTTCAACCGCGACAGTTGCCACTGTCGCGGTCAAAGAGAAGTGCCCAAAGTCTCTCCTTTAATCCCGTCAACGTCCATTCCTGGTCCATCTACTACAACCATATCTGCTCCATCACCAGTGAAGCCATAGGTTAGTTCCGACCTGTCAAGATTCAAGATCACAATGGCGGATTGCCTCAATCCCTCATTTGACATTTGAGGCAAAGCTCCAGTTAAAGAACGCTTGGGTCCGGTGAAAGAACCCTAAGCAAATTCTCACACTGGGGGTCGTAAGTATCCTTCGATTAGAACGAAACAAACCCAAAAATAGAAAATACCAATTCACTCTCGTTTGGGACCTGTAAAAATTCCACACCCGTAGGGGGTGGGATTCAAACACATAAAATTGGATCGCTTAGGGGTAACTACAAGTTGTTCCGAGCATGGCAATAAAGTTCAAAAGCAAAAGATAGGTTACTCTAATCATCATGTTGATGAGTTATACTATCAAACCAAAGGAGAAAATAAGTCACGAAAAAGAGTTGCTCGAGAAGCGGATTCTTATTGTTCATGCGAGAGACTCATTAAGGTGGTATTGTCGGAATGCAGTTGTTCCAAAGCTGAACCGTCAAGAGTTTCTGTGTTTCAGAGACTTTCCACTAAGACGTCAAAACCCAAGATGAGATGTTTCAATAAAAAGAAACCCACTACTCAAATAGATGAGCTTCCAGAGGTCACTATCAACATGACCAGCAGAGAAAAACGACATTTAGTCAACCCTGATCCTGATTTTTCTCTGAGAGGGAGAGTTGATCAGGACCTTTCTCAAAGAATGTCACGGCTACAATGAAGGGCCATTAGACACAGGGATTATAGAAAAATGCATGAAGGCTTGTCTTCAGATGAGGAACTCTCAAATAATTGTTCTACAATTGCCTCTGATGACACAATGTCCAGTGTAGGATAAGCCAGGGAATTATTTACAATTACACCTGATCAGTTGGCCCAGATATTGTAGGAAGCATTGGCTAAGCAACGTGAAGAAATCAAAGCTGAAATAAAGACAGAGATGGAGTTGACAATGCAGCAGATGAGAGATTTGTAGGCTCAACAACATCCACCATAGCCGGAATCAAGTCAAAAGGTTGAATCTAGTAGGTGTGATGCTCTACCTATTCGGATAACTGAGGTTGATAGTGACCATGAGGTGGATAAAACTATCTTTGCTGATCCCCCTCCTAACAAAGTTGATTCCGAGAACGGTCCAGTTAAGTTATCTACCCAACCTTCTCAAATTTTCTTGAAGAAGAACATGGATGAAGACAAGAAAATGAAGGAGCTTGAAAATAAAGTCAATGCTTTAATGACGGCTCAAGAAGCAAAGAAAACGGGTATTCTGTGCCCATACCCAAGGGAATGTGATTTAATTCCTTACCATTCGAAATTCAATCTAATTAACTTCACTCCTTTTGATGGAAAGGGTTCACTCACTTAACATTTGATTTATTTCAAGTTTCATTTAGGTGTAATCTCTGGAGACGAGGCCTTGATGGTCTGGTCATTCGTAGGGACTCTTCATGGGGCTGCCTTCAATTGGTACCGACGCCTTAAACCTGGAAGTATTAATAGCTGGGATGATATGGGGGTTTATTCCTTACCAATTTCTTTGACAACGACACCGAGGTGTCAATCGGTACTTTGTTGGACGAGAAGCAGAAAGATGGGGAATCAGTTGATGTCTTCGTCATACGGTTCCGAAACAAAGCGGTAAATTGCCAAGATCCGCTCACCGAGGAGTTTATCCTTCAGACATGCCATAATAATCTTTCTTTGGATGTCCTAGAAGTCATGGGAGTTGTGACTTCCAAGACTTGAAAAGAATTGAAGGTACAAGGTGAGCGGCTGAACACTTTCTCAAGAGGAAGAAGTTGAAAAGAGGTCAGCCACCAGCTAATCTTCAAAAACAGAATTTAATCCTCGAGGTAGAGGAAATGGACCCGCGGTTGCTATTGATGCTCACCACACGTCAAAACAACCGCAACAACAACATCCGTAACAATTATCCTTCCAGCTGGCACATCATCAGACTCAGCAGCCTCCGAGACAGCCCAAGACCTCAGAATCCAGATTTTTGAAAGAATATTCTTTCAAGGACGATGAAGTACCGGTTATCTTTAAAGATCTTTTGGATAACAACAAGATCAAACTTCCACCGGTCACAAACCAGGAAGAAGCAAAGAAGACTAATGACCCAAGATATTATGCATATCACAGAAGGGTCTATCATCCCACCAAGGCTTGTTATGTCTTAAAAGACAAAATACAAACTTTGATCGATGTCAGTATTATGACTGCGAAGATGAAAGAGAAGAAAGTAGGTGCGAATATAGTATCTATTAGCTTCGGTTCGGTTCCTTTGTCATGATTTTAATCCGAAGCGGTATCAAAAGTTAAAATGCAAATCGTCAATGATGACCCTCATAGACAGCATCAAAGAGGACTTGTGTCACATACAACTCCAAATGGCGAAATCCTCTGGGTTCATCCCGATTTGCTTGAGGATGAATAATGGACGACAACTGCGTCTAAGAAGAGATTGAAAGGCAAGGGAAAAGAGAAGTCCTGTTACGGAGCCTCGACAATTCCTGAAGAAAATGATGAAGAAATTCTAACTTTACCATCTTCTGAGGAAGAGCATGAAGCTTTTGCTTCCGAACAATTAGCTAATCAGGGGGTGGTAAAGGCTACACCTTATAAAACCTTTGCAGAGCTGGGGGAAGTTACAACTCCTCCTCTGGTTGCTGGAAAATCTTAACAGTCGACTAAATAGAAGGAGAAAGAACCCCAACACAAGGAAGTTTAAATTCCAAAGCAGTCTCGTTTTAATCGACCGATTGGAAAAGATAAACCGGAAAGTTCGAATGCTCCATATCGTTTTGATGTCATGGATCAGTTAGCCAATATCCCAGCAAGGATCATGCTGTATGAGTTGCTGCACCTTTCAAAAGATACCTGGGAAGTTTTGTAAGAAGCTTTGGCTGATTCTGAGGTATTTCTCACTCAGATTAAGCCAGCCCCTGAAGAGCCGGAGTCATCAATTCAACACTATAACCTGGCAGCCACAAAATTTTTTTTGCATAGCTTTTACTAAAGAGGATATACAAGTGAAGAATTCAAAGCATGAAAGGCCTTTATACTTCACCAGATATATTGGCTCAAGCGTTGTCAACCGGATCCAAGTTGACCCGGGTTTCACTGTCAGTATCATGCCACTTCGGTTGATGTACCACCTTAGAATTCCCACCAACAAGTTAGCCCCATGGGAACCGTTATCTACGGATTCAACACTTGTGGGTCTAGGCCATTGGGAAAAATCCGGGTGAAGTGTCAACTCAGAGGCTTGAAGTCAGAAATCACTTATTATGTGATTGATGCATAGACTTCTTATAACTTACTGCTGGGTCACCCTTAGATCCATAATAATATTATAGTTCCCTCCACCCTCCATCAGTGTTTGAAATATGTTGACACTAACAACAATGTCAAGATGGTGGTCGTGGATAAGCAACCATTTAAGGGGTTAGAGAATTACTTTACTGACTCCCTTCTCTATGGTGCCGAATCCGATACTGAACCATCAGCCCATGGTACAGACAGCGGAGACGTAGATGATACCGAAGCTGGGTTCGATTATAGTGAAGGTCTTGTATTAAATAACATTGAACCTCTTATAATCGATCTTGACGGTAGTGAATCATCGGATGAAAGTTGTAACTGGCAACTTGTCGATGAAATAATAAATAATAATTTAGAGTACTCATGTTATCTTAATAATGTAATGCAAAAATTATATGATAACCCTAACATACACATGCCACTTCGTTCATCTTGTACGACGAAGAAATGCATCCAGGATTCCTTCAGAACAACTCTAATCCTACCTGCGAAGACAGGGGTGAAAAAGAAATAATCTTTGGTAAAGGGGAGTCATCCCTGTAGGCATCGAAAATTGCCTATAGGTCTCCATGAACAGCTCAGTGTTAAGGAACGACAATGAACGTCACTATCTGGTTCACAGGAGTTCGATTGACGTCGGTGAACGCTTGAAGTGAATCGACGAATTACGTGAGCTGACAGAATTTCGGAATAACGAAGGCACAGGCTAATCGAGAGCCCCGCGATGTTTACAAAAGGAACAATGCCCTTCGTGTCTCGTTCATTCTACAGATAATCCAACCATTGGTGTTGATAGAACTCTTCGTCGGCCTTCCAACGCATTTGGAATCACTCAAATCCGAGTTCAGACGAAGAAGTGATAGCGAAAACGGTCAAACGGGCATTGAAAACGTTTCAAAGCTGAACTAAGGCACCTACGGTGTCTCGGATTTTGGGAGACACCCCAAGGGTGTCTCGGATTTTGAGAGACACCCCAGGGTGTCTCCAAGCCAGATTTGGGCCTTAAGATGGTTTTAACCGCTCCGCAACCCCTCAAG
>BQKN01066918.1:0-10189 GCA_022839385.1 Asparagus kiusianus
TCCGAAGCCGGATTCGATTACAATGGTGGTTTTGTTTTTAATGACATTGTACCCTTTGTAATCAATCTCGACGACGAACAGTCGTCAGATGGCGGTTGTAACTGGCAACTTGCCGAACCTGAAATAAATAATGGTTTAGAGTACTCCTTGTCTTTTGATGATGTGATAAAGGGATTGTACGATAATCCCGAATTGTGTATGCCGCTCCGATCGTCGTATGTAACGAAGAAGCGTCTCCAACACTCTTTCGGAACAACTCAGATTATTCCCGCCAAAATAGGGGGACAAAAAGAAGTGATCTTCGGTAAAGGAGAAAGTCGTCCGGTGCCAGATCATTTCCTAAGAGAGGATGAAGATGGTGACAAATCTGGTTTACATCTATCTAAGTACAGTCCAGAAGCGCGCAAGCTCATGGAAAGACAAGGATATGATTTCACACTCGGAGAAGGTCTGTACTTCGATCGAGGTTCCCGTGTCCCAGTCAAAGCGGCATATGTACCAAAGGGTAAACCGGAGGGCTATTATCGTCACAAGAGGGGCTTAGGCTACGTTTCGTCAGATGACGAATGTGGCTGGCAGATCATCGATCAAATTGCTAACAAGGCTAAGGATGGATATTTGCCAGATTCTTCAGCTGAAGATTCCGACACAAGTTTGGGAGAAGTGTTCAAGGCCTTAATGTCGAACATGACTACGGCTGATCCATCTACAATGGAGGACGACGATCAAATGCAAACGTGGGAGGACCCATGGGTTCATCACCTGAACATGCAATATGGTGATAGGTTCGAACAGAGAGAGCCACCCACCGAAGACGAGGTAGTCCAAATCAATATGGGTGATGAAGACAATCCAAAGCCCATATTCATCAGTGGTAGTCTTCCATTAGATGAAAAGGAGGAATTAATTGCCTTGATCAGAGAATATATCGACGTCTTCGCCTGGAACTACGAAGACATGCCAGGGCTCGATCCCAATGTGGCAATGCACCGCCTCGACATCAAGCCGGATGCCAAACCTGTTAAGCAACAGCAAAGACGGTTTCGTCCGCAGATCATGGAAGCCATCGAGGCTGAAGTCAAAAAGTTGATCGACTCAGGATTTATCCAGGAAGAACAACATCCAGACTGGTTAGCCAACATCGTTCCGGTCATGAAGAAAAATGGCAAGATCAGGATTTGCATCGACTTCAGGAATCTGAACGAAGCATGTCCAAAAGATGATTTTCCTCTCCCAATCACGGACGTCATTATCGACAATACGTGCGGATTCGAAAGAATGTCCTTCATGGACGGCTTTTCGGGGTATAATCAAATCAAGATGCACCCGGATGACGAAAAGCATACGGCATTCAGAACGCCCCTCGGTATTTTCTGCTACACGGTGATGCCATTCGGTCTGAAGAATGCGGGTGCCACGTACCAACGAGCGATGACTAAGATTTTCCAGAAACACCTCAGGAAAACAGTTGAATGCTACGTTGATGATTTGGTGGTGAAAAGCCGCAGCAAAGAAGATCACATCAAGGACTTGAGAACAATGTTTGATCTCATGCGGAGTCATTAATTGAAGATGAATCCCACAAAATCCTTCCTCGGAATGTCCAGCGGAAAATTCCTTGGATTCGTCGTTACCACCAAGGGTATACATATCGACCCAGACAAGGTAAAGGCAATAAATGAATTGCAACCCCCGAAGAACCTAAGGGAACTCAGAGGATTGCAAGGGCGTCTGGCGTATATCCGGAGATTCATTTCAAATCTTTCTGGGAAGTGCCAACCATTTTCGAAGCTAAACAAGAAAGGCGTATCGTTTATTTGGGACGATGCTTGCCAGAAAGCATTCGAAGATATCAAGGCATATCTGATGAATCCACCTGTTCTTGTTGCACCAAAATCAGGTAAACCGTTCTTGATTTATATCAAGGCGATGAACCATTCGATAAGTGCTTTATTAGCACAAGACGATGATAATGGTCACGAACAGGCAGTCTATTATCTAAGTCGGACCTTGATAGGCGCCGAGTCTCGATACCCGATGATCGAGAAAGAATGTCTTGCATTGGTGTTTGCGGTGCAGAAGATGCGACACTACTTAGTCGGCCAGACGATTTACGTCATCGCTAATGTTAATCCGGTACGGGTGTTCATGACTCAACCAGGTTCGATGAATTGGCGGTTGGCAAAGTGGGCCCTTCTCTTGTCCCAATATGATCTACACTTCAAACAGCAGAAGTCGGTCAAAGGACAGGCGATTTGTGATCTCTTGGCGGCAAGCCCGACAACAGATACGGTGGAAGTATACGATGACTTGCCAGATGAAACCCACGAGGTTAATACCACATCACACCAACAAGTATGGCAGTTATATTTTGATGGTGCCTCGAGAGCAGTCAATAAAGCAGTGACTCCGGGATGTCCTAAGGTCACCTCTGGAGTTGGAGTTGTCTTAGTTTCCCCAGGGAAGCACGTGATACCTCGAGCTTATTCGCTGACGAGTCCATGCTCTAACAACGTAGCCGAGTATAACGCACTCCTCATAGGACTCAGTTTCGCCAAAGAGCTGGGGGTCGAATATCTCGAAGCCTTTGGGGATTCTCAACTAATTGTCAACCAAGTTCGTGGGGAATATGAAGTCAGAAACCCAGATCTGATTCCATACCACCAAGAAGCCGTCAGAGTGGCAGATTCTTTTGAAGAATTTTACATTGAATACATCCCGCGTCTTCAGAACGCTTATGCAGATGCACTGGCAGCACTAGCAGTATCACTCGCGCAACCGCCCGAAACTGAACTGTTAGTCACAGTAAGATCACACCAATTCTGCGTACCCATATACGATATGGATATTGAAGAGGAGGATGATAAAAACGAGAACGCTAAAGAGGTGAACTCAACCCAAATCGGGTCTGAGCCCCGAGACTGGCGTTTTCCCATTATTGACTACGTCCAATATGGCATTTTGCCAGAGGATATAAAAGAAAAAGAATCTATCCGCCGAAGAGCACCACGGTTCTTTTACAATACCGAGACCCGTACGCTGTATCGCCGGGGGTACGATGACTTGCTTCTCCGATGCCTTTCGAATGAAGAAGCAAAAGAAGTTCTTAAGGAAGCACATGAAGGAGAATGCGGTGCGCATCAGCCTGGTCCCAAGCTGTATGATCGAATCAGAAGAATGGGATATTTCTGGCCAACAATGGTTCGTGACGCGATTGAGTACGCTCGAGAATGTCACGCTTGTCAAGTACATGCAAACTATATGCACCAACCACCGGAGCGATTACACACGTCAACCACGTCCTGGCCATTCGAGACATGGGGTATGGACATTGTCGGTCCTATCTTCCCTCCTTCAGTAAAAGGTGATCGATTCATCCTCGCTATCACCGACTACTTTTCAAAGTGGGCTGAAGCCGTTCCGCTTAAAGAAGTAAAGACGAACAACGTCATCAACTTCATCAAGCATCACGTCATATACCGACATGGCGTGCCGAGGCGGATCATTCATGACAACGGACCGCAATTCATAAGCAACGCCTTCATCCGGTTCTGTGACAAGTTCAAGATCCAAGATGTTTCGTCAACACCTTATTACCCTGCCGCTAACGGATTAGCTGAGGCCTTCAACAAGACGATCATCAAGATTCTGTCAAAGCTCGTGAAAACTAACAAGCGAGATTGGGACGATAAACTCGGAGAAGCACTCTGGGCTTATCGCACTACCATACGCACACCTACGGGTGCTACTCCATATTCGTTGGTCTACGGATGCGAAGCTGTGCTACCGTTGGAGATTCAAATTCCCTCCCTTCGGATTGCTCTCGCAACAGAGATGACAGCCGAAGAACAGCATCAGAAGCGTCTCGAGGAACTCGAAAGGCTGGACGAAAAGCGCTTGGAAGCTCAACAACACATCGAGTTCTACCAGGCTAGGATATCCAGGGCTTTTGACAAAAGGGTTCGCCAAAGAAGCTTCAAAGAAGGAGACTTGGTCCTCGCTGCGCGCCGACCGATAATCCTCACCTCTAAGAAGAAAGGTAAATTCGAACCTAAGTGGGAAGGACCGTTCGTAATAGACACAGTCTATTCAAACGGTGCTTATCGCTTAATTTCTTTAGAGGGTAACAGGCAATTAATGCCAATAAATGGGAAGTTTTTGAAAAAGTACTATCCCTAGTACATTCAGGACAACTCATTTATCGGGAAGTTCCTCGAAGAATATTACACTTAATATTCTAGAGGATAACCCAATTTTATTTTTACCACCAAAATCCCTCACTGATCAATTTCAATTGACAGTGAGTCCACCAAAAAGGTTCACTCTCAGTTCGGAGTCCCCTTTCGATGAACGAAAGAACTCCATTTCTTTTCCTCTTAGGTTCAACCTTTTTATGGTTGTAACTGAAGTTGAAATTTCTCTTCGATAAACGAAGAACTCATCTTTCGATCTGATAACCAATCCTATAAAAGGAAAGTTTGTCAGTATCTTCCAGATTCTCGGAGTGGAGATCCCACTTCTAGTTTCCTTCTTGCACTGGAAATAGAATATAAAATTCTTCCTTTCCAGAATCAAGGAATAGAATATAAAATTCTTCCTTCCTTGTTCGGGGAATAGAATATAAAATTCTTCCTTCCCCACACCCACTCTTTTTCCAAAAGTTTATCAATTTAGGATTCATCCTAGGTATTTTATCCCGAAACCTAAGCAGGGATAAGCCTGCGCCTAACACGCGCTGCCGGTTTAGTCTTTCTCCGAAGAAAAAGACACCAGAGTTCGATTCTGGGGTATTTTATCCTGAAACCTAAGTAAGGATAAGTCCGCGCCTAACACGCGCGGCCGGTTAGTTCTTAACCGTTGAAAAGAACACCCGTCCGCATATTCAACATTGTGGCTGGTTGTTATTAATAACACCGAAATCCATGCCTCATACGCATGGGGAATTTCATCCTGAATCCTAAGAAAGGATATGTCGAGGCCTAATACGCGTCGCCGGTTTAGTCTTTTTCCGTAGAAAGAGACACCAGAACTTGATTCTGGGGTATTTTATCCCGAAGCCTAAGTAGGGATAAGTCAGCGTTTAATACACGTTGCCGGGTAGCCTATTCCCGTAACAATAGCGAAGTCTACGTATTCGAAGTCGTAGCACAAAGTCTAAGGGAGTTCATTCCTTTAGCGCAACGTCACATGCGGAACGGGTTAAAACAATCCGCACGTAAGCCCGACTCAAACGGTAGTCGGTAAGAGCACACCAAATCCGTTGAAGGCTGAGGGTTTGCCAAAAATCCTAAGTCAACGTCTCATACACGTTGCTGTTTAGTCTTTTCACAGGAGAAAGACGAAGTCTACGTATTCAATATCGTAGCACTAAAAGAGTTAACTCTTTTAGCTTAACGTAACGTGTGGAACGGATTTAGACAATCTGCACGCTAGCCCGACTCAAACGGTAGTCGGTAAAGGCTAATCAAACCCGTTAGAGGCTGGGGGTTGGCCAAAAATCCTAAAGCCAACACCTAACACGTGTCGCCGGGTAGCCTATTCCCGTAATAATGGCGAAGTCTATGTATTCGACATCATAGCACGAAGTCTCAGAGAATTCAATCTCTGAGCGCAACGTTACATGCGAGCGGATTTAAACAAATCGCATGCTAGCCCGACTCAAACGGTAGCCGGTAAAGGCATATCAAACCCGTTGATGGCTGAGGGTTTGCCAAAAATCCTATGAATATTGTGGTCAATCATTTCAATCGGAATGACGAATCATAATAAAGATAAAAAGGAGATTCACTAAAAGAGTCAAAAGTCAAAGTACACAGCAGATAAAATCAAACATCAAGCCCGTGGCTAAAAATCTGCTGACTGAGCTTAGAAAGCTTATCATCATAAGCTTGAATAAGCTCAGCCCTGATCGACTCCTCAGTGGCGACCGAAGTCTTCGCAGCAGTCTCTTCTGTCTCGGATAGCTTCTGCTTCAAGGACTTCAACTCATCGGACAAAGCCGTACAGGTCTGCTGGTCCTGTGCTTCTGTCATCTGAAGAATGCCAAAAGTCTCCTCTTCTTCGCGGAGTTCTTTTCTAAGCCGATCTATCTTGGTCCCACAAGAAGTAATAGAAGAGCGGAGCTCGGCAAGTGAAGATAATCTGGTAGCAAGGCCGGTCTCAACCCGGGCTACTCGGTCTCGCTGCACCTGAACCTCAAGACTAGCAAGAAGCTGAGTCTCGCGCAGTGACTGTAAATGAGTCTCCAGCTCAGCAGCAATGAAGGAAGAGGCTCCGGTATCTCGAAGCTCACGAAACGTCTGAAGCTCATGCTCTAGGCAATCGATATCGTCAACTATGGCCTTCGCCAAATCTGGGTATCCTGCTTCCCTTATCAAGTTGATTCTGGAATTAAGTAGAGGTTTGAACTGGTGAAGTGAAAGTCCATCGTGAAAGAGCTTGCCGATCATAGCATTCACAAAGGAGAAGAAGGAACGAACGTCTATGCAGATGACGACCTTGTCAGGATCGTCGTCAGATAACAACTCCTTCACTAAGACATGAAGACGAGAAGAACGCCCTACACAAAAAAGGGAGAATTCCGTCAAAAGTCTTAATAAAAAAAAAAGGAAAGGGAATAACACTCTTCAATGAGTTAACTTATACCTTCTTCCCCTTGATCCGCTGGGGGTAGTGGAGGTGTAACGGCTGCAGATGTATCAACTGGCGGAGTTGGTCTCGCAGCTGGCTCGACAGGGTCTTTCTCAACAAAAGCTCCTGCCAGATCCAAAACGGAATTCGCAGAGGCGTTACATTATAGTTGCATTAGTCAAAATTGGCTAGTCCTATAATTAACTCAGAAAGAAGCACATACCTTCAAAGGAACCATCCTCAGGGTTTTCAGCGAAGGCGGGCTCAGAAAGCATGTCTCCAGGTAGCTGATCCTCAATCTGAGGTGAGCTATATATATAGCGCATCATAGGAGTGTCCGCAAACAAGCTTCCCGCGTCGAAGTCATCGATGGAGAACTCTGACAGAAGAGCATATAAGTGCCAAAAAGAAGTAAAGAGACTACAATTAATGGAAGTAAGTTACCTTTCACGGGTACATTAGCCTCTTCATTTCCAAGGTTCATCTCTTGCAAATTATCTGAAGGAGCAAGAGGTAGAGGACAGTTAGAAGGTACACAAATTCATTGGCGTATCATCTAAAGAAATACATTGTCAGTGTTAGATGTACCTTGATTCACGGAATCGGGTCCTACATTGCCCGCCGCTCCAATGTCAGCAACCCCTGTAGGCCTCTCTACAGGGGGTAGCGGATCAGACTCATCGGGAGATATGGGGATTGGATCAGGACTCATCTCATGCTCCTCACGTGCTCCTATATAGAGAGAGAGAGAAGTATAAGTCAATGCGCTGAGTAACCAGAGGAATAGTTCTCAGGATAAATGTTACCTTCATCACTGGCAGGATCATCACCAGCTAAGTCCGTATCGGAAGCTCGGGAAGCTGCAGGCAGCTTGCGGACTAACCTCTTCCGCCTAGCAGTGGGGATCGAAGGTCTCGCCCGAGAAGGAGGGTAGAACTCTTCATCATGATCAGCTGTAGTCCCTGAAACATGGAATTATAGTCAGTTTCAATATTTCTAGAAAGTAGAAGGAAAAGATGAATAGCAAACCTCGCTCAGAAGAGTCATCACAATCTTCGGGATCTCCGCCGGAAGCCTCATCTGTAGAATGGAATGACCTATGGCCCTCTTCATCAAGTCGGCGAGTCTTATTCTGTGTCCTCTGTGATCGAGCCCTCTCCCGAATCCTGCGCGAATCAACCCGAGAAGCTTCCTCGGCCTCTAGCTCCGTAATTGGCTTCACAGGGATAGTCTTGTTGGCTGCTAATAACCACTTGCAGCTCAAGAAGGTGAGATTCAACTGCCGATCAATACTCGGGAGGCTGAACCTCGCACCGGTACAGCCAGTCATGGTCCACAACCATGCACGAAGACCGTCCACCAAACCACTATGGGTCCGAAGCTGCTGGCGAGGATTCCCGATGTAAAGCTGATCATAGCCAAACTGGCGAGCAAATCGGCAGGGTAGATATGGCTCTATGAAGCACTCATTCTTCACTCGGAAAGTTAGATAGCCGGGCCTGATGTTCACCAGCCAATTGAAGCAGCCAATGTCTAAGTGGGTCCGATTCTCTCTCGGCCTCTCGTCGTCTGTCAAGCACTCGCCGTATCGGCCGGAGAACTGCGGGAAACAAGTAGAGAACGCCCAACATTTGTGGACCTGCAGCTGCTGTCGGACATCAGAAAACCCGCGGCCTTCCCACCTACCATTTTCAAGCAACTGCAGCAGGGGAACAGAGTGATCTGTAGCGTTCGGCACCGACATCATGTCCGGACGGTGGAGGACGAACCAGGCCATCAAATAAGCGTAGGGAAACTCCACCTTAAGCGTGGGAATCTGACCTGGCAAGTCGGTCTCCTTCCGTGTGAACGCACTGGAAAGCTGCCGAAGTCCTCGGTGAATGTTAGCCACCATCACCGGAAGAAGTGAGAGTTCCTTCTTATATGCGAGCTGAACTGCTGGGAAAAGTACCTCCAAGGGCAAGGTGTCCCCAGACTGGTATGGAACCACGCACTTCTTCAACCAGATAGCAAGAAAGCCGGCAAGAAGAGTCATCGGCTGAATCGGTGTGGTCGCATGCCATAAAAAAGACCTGAACTTGGTCTTCGCAGGAAAGCCACCCTCAGAACTGCTGGTGGTATAGGAACGAGCATCAATCTTCTTCAGTAGATGGTTCACCTCTGAAGGAGTGAGTGGGGCCAACTCACAAATATCCTCGCCAGAGCTGCTCTCCAAGTTCTTGAACAAATAGTTCGCGAACTGCTTCAGACTCACAGAGGCCTTCGTCCTCTTGGCTAAAGGCTCAGACTGCGCCAAAGCGATATGGTAATGGCAAGTGAGATCCCATAGAGTCTCGTAACGGTCGGGCATGCGATCCTTCAGCTGACTCAACTCATGACTGGAAGGGAAATACTCCTGGTACAACATCTGCCCCATGGTCAAGCCAGAAATCCTATGCATCTCATGAAGAGTCAAGCCCAACTCCCCCTGACGGGTCAGAAAAGTGTTCGAGTCTGGATTATACAACTCGAACAAAGCACAGAAATGTCTCAAACTGACGGGCAGGCCATACATGGTAGCACGAACGGCGGTATACAAACCGCAAGCATGCAACTCCTCGCCCCAGCGGCTCAAGACGTATGTCGTCATGCGACTCCACCAAGACTTGTCCGAAGAGTGGACCCAACCATAAATCCTGTGACGAGTCGCAGGCATCTCCCGTCCTAGCGCAGCGAGGCGATTCCTCAAAGTCGAAGCAGTGGCGAGAAACTCGTTACGCGGTGGTGCATCCAGTCCCAACACTCCGGGATGCAATCCGGTGATGTGACTCCTGCTTGAACCAGGAGCTGCCTGGTGGGTGATATAGCCGCAATGTACGCTCTCATGATCCACTGTCAAACGCCACGACATCTCGCGCGTCACGGCCTGACACCTGAGTTCAGTCAACGAGCGATGTCGAGGAATTTCCGGCAAGTATATGAAGCCACCGCCGGTCTTGTGAAGCCACTGCTCAGCGTCAATGAATACGGCTTCCGGGTCATCGACAGAGTCACCAAATAGGAAATCACTCTTCCGGAGAGGCTGGGTAGAGCTAGCATCCTTCACAAAAGGAGCATCTGTGATCAGCTGGCGAATAGCTCGATGACCACCCTCCCTCACCACCTGTGCAACCTCAGCCGACGTGCCCGAAGCAAACTGAGGAATAGCTGGAATAGGGGAAGGATTGTCAGAGGTCGAATAATGATCGCCTCGACGCCCATAGACTGCGTGAGCTGAGAACGATCCAGAAGGATACCCCACTGCAGAATAAACAATTAAACACAGGTTAGTCTCGGGTATAAAAGGAAATTGAACTCATCTTACAAATAGCTGAGATAGAGTCATTGCTTTATAAAGGGTGAGACGATTTGGCCACATTGTGCAATCATAAGATAGGGTGCATCGAGGATCCCTGCCTTATGAAGCGCAATGCAGCGTCAATTCGCCCCCTTTATTTTGAGATATGGTTTTGGCCAAGCAAAACATATCTTTGAAGCGTCGATCCTCACCAAGGAGAATCAAGGCTCTTCCCGATTGCCT
>BQKN01066918.1:10199-29054 GCA_022839385.1 Asparagus kiusianus
CAAGGCTCTTCCCGATTGCCTCGCCAAGGAGAACAACGTGGGGTAAAAAGGACCAATTTACAAATTTTTAAGAAAAAAGGACTAATTTGTAAATTTCCAAATATTGCCAAAAATAGCTCACCGGCGTAGGAAGGTGGCGCACCATCAGCTGACATGGCAGGGGAACGACCTCTCGAAGAACGCGGCATAATGAGCTGCAAAATAAATTAAAAGAGGTCAGATCTAGAAAAAAGATCACCTTTTTATCAGATCTACACCCCTAAAAGATTAAATCGAGGCGTCAAATCACACCCTCGACCCTCACATATGATCCTACAAATGCATAAATTAAGTTGAGCATGAAAAAGATCAAATTTGTGGAGGATTTACCTGAAGAAAGGCTAGAGATCCAACAAAAGTGAGACCTTTTTGGAAACTCTCAGCACGCGCTCGAGGGGCCTGAAAGAAATTCTAAAAAATGGGATTTTTGAAGGGCTTTTCAGTCAAAGATCCAAAGGAAGCCTAGATCCAAGACAACTATCAAAGTTTCAAGGAGAAAAGACGCTCGACAGAAGAAAAAATCAAGAGGAGAAGGGGAGGGGTTCGGCCGGCCCTAGAAAGAGGAAAAGAAAAGAAAGAAAAAGAAAAAAGACCCTCTCTTATATAGTGAACCAGCCTTGAACCAGACCGGACCAGGGTGAACCAGACCGGACCAGTCCAGATCAGTCCAAACAGGGTTGAAACGAGTATCGAAACGACTCCGAATCAATTGAGAGTCTCACCCTTGATTTATTCCTATCTCTCCCACACATTCGGAAAGAGCGGAAGAAATTTTTTTTTCGACCCAAATTACTGCCTTTTTTGGCTCATTTGCAAGCCGGTTCAGCTCATTTTGAATACGGAAATACTCCAATAAGGTATACGAGTATAAACTATTCCCTATTTTTATTGAGAAGTTCCTGGAGAATATTCTTCTAAAAATATTCTTAAGGATAACTCAATAACACGACGCCGGACAACGCGTCTCAAAAGAAGGCTCGACGCCGATAATCGAACGAAAGTTGTACGTTGAACCAACCTACAAAAGCTAATGATTGGAAAACTAGGAATCGACTTCAAGTTCAAATTCCTACAACGGTCAGACAATAAATGCAGCACCGGAATCCTCACAGGCATTCTACAAAGCACTGAATGACCTGGTGGAATTGAAGGAATCCAGAACAGAAGCCATTCCAAGATCCCGTTACACCGACTCAAGGTTGGGACGATCACATCCAAAGTATTCCAGACTCTTCTATAAAAGAACGAGACTGAAACACTTTGGAGGGGGTATCTGTAGGCGTATAAAATTGCCTATAGGTCCCTTAGCTTAGCTCAGCACGATGATTCGACAAAACAACGGACATTCGAGCGACGAGGCGACGAAGCACGCAAGCAACGGAACACGTTCGCGTGCGGGACCAAACCAACGATTCGGAAAGTTAACGAGTTGTCCAACAAACAAAACGGACTTGAACTCAAACACCGAAGCGGAGTTACTGCCAAATGAAGATTCGGGGAATCGAATCAAGACCTGAACGAATCAACGAAAGGTCGAGGCGACAAGGCACATGAACAATGGAACACGTACTCACGTGGAATCGAACCAACGTTTCGGGGAATCACCGAATCATCTAACAAGAACGAACTCGGTGATATAATGATCGAATCGGGACCAATCCCAGACTCGAACTCAGAAACGGATTAACTGCCATATTTGGAATCAAGTCAATTCCAGAAACCGAATCAAACCCGAACGACGGAGAACCGGAAACACCGGAAAACGACGAAACCAGCACACCTGGGGGAACTCGGCCCGAACCGAACCACCCTAAGGTGGCTCGGTGGCCGAGCTACCTCAGTGCCTATAAATAGGCCTGGCACTCGTTCATTTGAGAGGACTTTTTCTGAAACTTCTGAAGAGCCGAAACTCTGCCGGATTGCGACCTCAACTCGGATTGTGAAGGCTTGAAGACTTGGACGACCAGATCTACGTGACACTACTCCGGATCTAAGCTTGGCTCTTAGATCCCGAGATTAGAGCGAGCGTTTCCTTGGTGAAACGATCCCTCTCGGCTACTATCTCCTTGGTGGGATAGTACCCGTTATACCACGTAGATCTATTCAGATCGAGATTGCGCGGTGGTCCACGGTACTCAACCCCGGCACAGGCGAAGAACCCCACAAAGCGAGGGACCGTAAAACAGGAAACTCGTGATTTGTTCAAGGAAAGTTGTAATTTTCATTTCTTTATTTTGATTTTGTTGTAAACCGGATCTTATAAAAAGACCGGATCTCTTTGTAAACGCATAAAGTTGTTGTCAAAGTTGTAACAGAATCATCAATGAAGAATAACGCAATTTCCCGCACGAACAATCTGGCGACCACAGTGGGAGCCACCAGCTTCGCTGCCGAAGCTGGAGTGTCGCAGCCGCGGATCTCGATCCCGGTGGTGGAGGAGGTCGAGTACGAATTCGACCAGCAGAAATACGAGGAGTACGTGTCCTCGTCCGGATCTGCCGCCTCCCCCAAGTCCAAGAAGTTCCAGAAGTTCTCCTCCAGGAGAAAAGTCCGTTGGTGTGATGAAGCTGAAGCCACCAACGATGACCTCATCCCAACCGACGCCGAAGCTGCGTTAGGTGAGGCCCTACCGACCTCAAAGAAGGTCAAATCTGCCATTGAAGGCGTCGTGACTCTCTCCAAGAGAGCCCGCCAGAGGCAGCGTCAACGCCTCGCGAAGCAATTCGCCAAGGCCATGGAGTCCGTTGACGGGATCCGCTATCACGCGGATCTGAAGAACAAACGAGGCAAACAGCCTCAACAGCAAATGCAGGGTGGTTCCTCCAAACCATCAACAATGGAGTGGGTCCGTGTCAAACGGAATCGCTCAACGCTGGAGGAGCGCATCCGCAAGCGCCGCGCGTTGTCCGCACAAGCACGGGCCAAAGCTGAGGAAACCCGTCGCAAACTGCAGAAGGAAGTAGTCAAAAAGCCGCCACCTACTCGCAAGATTTGGAGGCCAAAGTCTGAAGCGGTTCAGGCTAACGAGCAAAACCCACAGCCTCCAAAAGTTCGGACGCCGGCAGGTCAATCCAAACAGCCGGTGATTGCCGCAATTACCCTGGGAGATCCCGCGGGACCATCCCAGAAGAAAAGATCAGTTTTGGAGCGCCTCGGTCCACTTCCGAAGGAACGAGGTAAAGCTCCAATTCAGGAACGCTTGGGGCCAGTGAAGAAGTCCCAACCAATACAGCATGCTGGGGGTCGCCGCAACCCTCAACACTCGGAGCAAACCGTGGCACCCAAGCGCACAACCTTGCGCATTCAAGTGCAAAGTTCCGCTGAAGATTCACGTCCACGAAGACGCGTTTCGAGGCGTATAACTCTCGAGAGCCCGAAAAAGATAATTATTCCTCAGAAGGAAACGTTGTCATCTGATGACGACAACGTTATACCTGAGAGGTCGTGCCAACACACGATAGCTTGCTCTGACCTCCAAACAGATGAGCTGTACTATCGTGCCGGGGGTACGAACAAATCTAGAAAGAGGAGCCCTCGAAGATTCGGGAATCTATGTCCTTGTTCAAATCTCATTCGAGCAGTACTGTCTGAATGCAACTGTGTAAAGACAGTCCCCGAAAGAGTTTCCGTGTTTGAGAGACTCAGCAATGAAGCGCCAAAGCCAAGGCCCAGGCGTTTCCGAGGAAAAAGAACGATGGTCAAGGACGGTGAACATTCAAGGGTCACCGCCAACATGACCAGCACAGGAACAACGGCTCAGGATAACCCCGAGACGATTCCAGAAACATCCCGACCCAGGACTCGTTTACAATCTGGGGCTATCATTCGCGCAACGTATGGTAGAGTCCGAACAAGAGTACCTTCGGGAGATGAAGAATCAGATGCTGGCTCAGCAGTTGCATCTGACAACACCGTGTCCAGCGAGGGACAGCCCCGCGAGTCGCTCATGATAAGCGCGGAGCAGGTGGCCAAGATGCTTGAAGATGCCATGGCCAAACAACAGGAGACCTTTCGGTTCGAAATGCAAATGGCCATGCAGAACATGAGAGAGATGCATGACCAACAACTTCATGCATTGAGGCACCAACAAGGCGAACCAAGTCAGCCCAACCAGAATAACCTGGAGGAGGAGGGCACAAATGAAGCTCGCAACGCTAATAACCCTCCCATCAATCCAGGGAGTGGTAATGATAATACCAGTGAAGACACAGGTGAAAGCCTAAAAATTAAGAATCTCGAGAACAAAATCAACACATTGATTTCTGCTCAAGAGACTAAAAAGACGGGCATTCCCTGTCCCTACCCAAGAGAGTGGGAATCGATCCCATATCCGGCGAAGTTTAGTCTAATTAACTTCACGCCGTTTAATGGGATGGGTTCACCAACTCAGCATTTGATTTATTTCAAATCGCACTTGGGAGTCATCTCTGGCAATGAGCCTCTGATGGTGCGGTCATTCGTCGGCACTCTTCGCGGAGCTGCCTTCGATTGGTATCGTCGCCTCAAGCCAGGAAGCATAAACAGCTGGGATGACATGGAGACGAAATTCCTCGCGAATTTCTTCGACGACAACACCGAAATCTCAATCGGGTCGTTGCTTGATGAAAAACAGAAGGACGGAGAATTGGTCGAAGTCTTCGTCAAAAGGTTCCGGAATAAGGCGATGAATTGTCGGGACCCTATCAGCGAGGAGTTCATCCTCCAAACCTGCCACAACAACCTCTCGCTGGATGTTTTGGAAGCAATGGGCACAGCTCCATCCAAAACATGGAAGGACTTGAAGGTCCGAGGCGAGCAAGCTGAGCGATTCCTCAGGAGGAAGAAAGCAGAAAGAGGCCAGCCGGCTACAAATCCTCCAAAACAGAACTTCAATCAGAAGGGAAAAGGTAAAGCTCAGGTTAATGCTGTTGATGCTAACCAAACCTTTCAATTGCAACCTCAGCAACAACAGCAGCAGCAGCAGCAGCGAGCTCCACAGCAATCGCAGCCCCATTGGCAGCAACGGCCTCAGAAGCAAAAGTCTTCGGAGCCGAGGTTTCCCAAAGTCTACTCCTTCAAAGATGACGAAGTTCCTGACATCTTCAAATATCTGTTGGAGAACAACAAAATCCAGCTGCCTGCGATTGTGGATCATGAAGGGGCTACCAAGGTGACAGACCCGAGGTACTACGCATATCACAGAGCGGTTCACCACCCTACGAAGTCCTGCTACCACCTCAAGGACAAGATCCAGGCCTTGATCGATGTAGGAGTCATAACTCCGAAACCGGCCAAGAATGTGGGAGCAAATGCAGTGTCCATCAGTTTTGGATCGGTGCCTACAGATTGGTTCGAGCCTAAGCGCGTCACCAAA
Source organism: Asparagus kiusianus (assembly GCA_022839385.1). NCBI lineage: Eukaryota > Viridiplantae > Streptophyta > Magnoliopsida > Asparagales > Asparagaceae > Asparagus > Asparagus kiusianus. The sequence goes on from BQKN01066918.1 coordinate 15,592, forward strand.
GTCGGGATGAAGACAGTGAACGACGATCCGCACGGACAGCGCCAAAAGGGACTCGTGCCACACACAGCTCCAAACGGTGAAATTCTCTGGGTGCACCCCGACCTAATCGGAGATGAACAATGGGCTGGATCGTCATCCAAGAAGAAGTCCAAAGGGAAAGGGAAGTCTTGTTATGGAGTCTCTGCTATCCCGGGTGAAGATGATGAAAGGATCACCGCTTTTCCACTCTCCGACGAGGAACAGGAAGTCTTTGCAACCCGAAGTGGGAATCAGTACCACTTCAACTATCCGTCACATAATGAACAAGCAGCTAAGCTAGGAGTGACAAAACAAGGACCAGCCAAGACTATCACAGAGATGGGGGTGATCCCAATTCCCAAACCAGCTGAAGATGTTCGACGACAACCAATTGACAAACAGAAGGAGAAGAGGCCCGAGGAGGTACAGAATCCGAAGCAGTCTCGTTTCAGTCGTCCAATTGGAAAAGACAAACCGGAGAGTTCAAAAAACCCTCGTGCCTTCGACATTATGGCTCAGCTAGCCAACATTCCAGCGCGGATAACATTGTACGAGCTGCTACGGTTATCCAAAGAGACTAGAGAAGCCTTGCAGGAAGCCCTGGCAGATTCAGAAGTGTTCCTCACAAGGGTCAAACCAGTTCCTGAAGAACTGGATATGCTACCCCAACAGTGCAATGTGGCAGCTAAAAACATTCCCTGCATCACCTTCACCAAAGAGGATATGCAGACGAAGAATTCAAACCACGATCGGCCCTTGTACTTCATTGGCTACATTGGCTCCAGCGAAGTCAACCGGATCCAAGTAGATCCGGGTTCCGCTGTGAGTATTATGCCGCTTCGCCTAATGCACAGCCTGGGCATCCCAATCAGCAAGTTGGCGTCAACAGGCACGGTTATTTACGGATTCAATACCAGCGGGTCAAGACCTTTGGGTAAAATCCGGATAAAGTGCCAAATGGGCGATTTAAAGACGGAGGTCACGTGCTACGTGATTGATGCTGAGACATCCTATAACTTACTATTGGGTCGGCCTTGGATCCATAGTAATGTTATAGTTCCCTCCACTCTCCATCAGTGTCTGAAATATGTCGACGCAGATGGTAGAGTTAGGACGGTGGTCGCGGATAAGCAACCATTCAAAGGGTACGAGAACTACTTCACAGATTCTCTCCTTTATGGTAATGAATCCGACACGGAACCATCGATCCAAGGCACGGACAGCGGAGAAGAAGCTGATTCCGAAGCCGGATTCGATTACAATGGTGGTTTTGTTTTTAATGACATTGTACCCTTTGTAATCAATCTCGACGACGAACAGTCGTCAGATGGCGGTTGTAACTGGCAACTTGCCGAACCTGAAATAAATAATGGTTTAGAGTACTCCTTGTCTTTTGATGATGTGATAAAGGGATTGTACGATAATCCCGAATTGTGTATGCCGCTCCGATCGTCGTATGTAACGAAGAAGCGTCTCCAACACTCTTTCGGAACAACTCAGATTATTCCCGCCAAAATAGGGGGACAAAAAGAAGTGATCTTCGGTAAAGGAGAAAGTCGTCCGGTGCCAGATCATTTCCTAAGAGAGGATGAAAATGATGACAAATCTGGTTTACATCTATCTAAGTACAGTTCAGAAGCGCGCAAGCTCATGGAAAGACAAGGGTATGATTTCACACTCGGAGAAGGTCTATACTTCGATCGAGGTTCCCGTGTCCCAGTCAAAGCGGCATATGTCCCAAAGGGTAAACCGGAAGGTTATTATCGTCACAAGAGGGGCTTAGGCTACGTTTCGTCAGATGACGAATGTGGCTGGCAGATCATCGATCAAATTGCTAACAAGGCTAAGGATGGGTATTTACCAGATTCTTCATCTGAAGATTCCGACACAAGTTTGGGAGAAGTGTTCAAGGCCTTAATGTCGAACATGACTACGGCTGATCCATCTACAATGGAGGACGACGATCAAATGCAAACGTGGGAGGACCCATGGGTTCATCACCTGAACATGCAATATGGTGATAGGTTCGAACAGAGAGAGCCACCCACCGAAGACGAGGTAGTCCAAATCAATATGGGTGATGAGGACAATCCAAAGCCCATATTCATCAGTGGTAGTCTTCCATCAGATGAAAAGGAGGAATTAATTGCCTTGATCAGAGAATATATCGACGTCTTCGCCTGGAACTACGAAGACATGCCAGGGCTCGATCCCAATGTGGCAATGCACCGCCTCGACATCAAGCCGGATGCCAAACCTGTCAAGCAACAGCAAAGACGGTTTCGTCCGCAGATCATGGAAGCCATCGAGGCTGAAGTTAAAAAGTTGATCGACTCAGGGTTTATCCGGGAAGAACAACATCCAGACTGGTTAGCCAATATCGTTCCAGTCATGAAGAAGAATGGCAAAATCAGGATTTGCATCGACTTCAGGAATCTGAACGAGGCATGTCCAAAAGATGATTTTCCTCTCCCAATCACGGACGTCATTATCGACAATACGTGCGGATTCGAAAGAATGTCCTTCATGGACGGCTTTTCGGGGTATAATCAAATCAAGATGCACCCGGATGACGAAAAGCATACGGCATTCAGAACGCCCCTCGGTATTTTCTGCTACACGGTGATGCCATTCGGTCTGAAGAATGCAGGTGCCACATACCAGCGAGCGATGACTAAGATTTTCCAGAAACACCTCAGGAAAACAGTTGAATGCTACGTTGATGATTTGGTGGTGAAAAGCCGCAGCAAGGAAGACCACATCAAAGACTTGAGAACAATGTTTGATCTCATGCGGAGTCATCAATTGAAGATGAATCCCACAAAATCCTTCCTCGGAATGTCCAGCGGAAAATTCCTTGGATTCGTCGTTACCACCAAGGGTATACACATAGACCCAGACAAGGTAAAGGCGATAAATGAATTGCAACCCCCGAAGAACCTAAGGGAACTCAGAGGATTGCAAGGGCGTTTAGCGTATATCCGGAGATTCATTTCAAATCTTTCCGGGAAGTGCCAACCGTTTTCGAAGCTAAACAAGAAAGGCGTATCGTTTATTTGGGACGATGCTTGCCAGAAGGCATTCGAAGATATCAAGACACATCTAATGAATCCACCTGTTCTTGTTGCACCAAAATCAGGTAAACCGTTTTTGATTTATATCAAGGCGATGAACCATTCGATAAGTGCTTTATTAGCACAAGACGATGATAATGGTCACGAACAGGCTGTCTATTATCTAAGTCGGACCTTGATAGGCGCCGAGTCTCGATACCCGATGATCGAGAAAGAATGTCTTGCATTGGTGTTTGCGGTGCAGAAGATGCGACACTACTTAGTCGGCCAGACGATTTACGTCATCGCTAATGTTAATCCGGTACGGGTGTTCATGACTCAACCAGGTTCGATGAATTGGCGGTTGGCAAAGTGGGCCCTTCTCTTATCCCAATATGATCTACACTTCAAACAGCAGAAGTCGGTCAAAGGACAGGCGATTTGTGATCTCTTGGCGGCAAGCCCGACAACAGATACAGTGGAAGTATACGATGACTTGCCAGATGAAACCCACGAGGTTAATACCACATCACACCAACAAGTATGGCAGTTATATTTTGATGGTGCCTCGAGAGCAGTCAATAAAGCAGTGACTCCGGGATGTCCTAAGGTCACCTCTGGAGTTGGAGTTGTCTTAGTTTCCCCAGAGAAGCACGTGATACCTCGAGCTTATTCGCTGACGAGTCCATGCTCTAACAACGTAGCCGAGTATAACGCACTCCTCATAGGACTCAGTTTCGCCAAAGAGCTGGGGGTCGAATATCTCGAAGCCTTTGGGGATTCTCAACTAATTGTCAACCAAGTTCGTGGGGAATATGAAGTCAGAAACCCAGATCTGATTCCATACCACCAAGAGGCCGTCAGAGTGGCAGATTCTTTTGAAGAATTTTACATTGAATACATCCCGCGTCTTCAGAACGCTTATGCAGATGCACTGGCAGCACTAGCAGTATCACTCGCGCAACCGCCCGAAACTGAACTGTTAGTCACAGTAAGATCACACCAACTCTGCGTACCCATATACGATATGGATATTGAAGAGGAGTATGATAAAAACGAGAACGCTAAAGAGGTGAACTCAACCCAAATCGGGTCCGAGTCCCGAGATTGGCGCTTTCCCATTATTGATTACGTCCAATATGGCATTTTACCAGAGGATGTAAAAGAAAAAGAATCTATCCGCCGAAGAGCACCACGGTTCTTTTACAATACCGAGACCCGTACGCTGTATCGCCGGGGGTACGATGACTTGCTTCTCCGATGCCTTTCGAATGAAGAAGCAAAAGAAGTTCTTAAGGAAGCACATGAAGGAGAATGCGGTGCGCATCAGCCTGGTCCCAAGCTGTATGATCGAATCAGAAGAATGGGATATTTCTGGCCAACAATGGTTCGTGACGCGATTGAGTACGCTCGAGAATGTCACGCTTGTCAAGTACATGCAAACTATATGCACCAACCACCGGAGCGGTTACACACGTCAACCACGTCTTGGCCATTCGAGACATGGGGTATGGACATTGTCGGTCCTATCTTCCCTCCTTCAGTAAAAGGTGATCGATTCATCCTCGCTGTCACCGACTACTTTTCAAAGTGGGCTGAAGCCGTTCCGCTTAAAGAAGTAAAGACGAACAACGTCATCAACTTCATCAAGCATCACGTCATATACCGACATGGCGTGCCGAGGCGGATCATTCATGACAACGGTCCGCAATTCATAAGCAACGCCTTCATCCGGTTCTGTGACAAGTTCAAGATCCAAGATGTTTCGTCAACACCTTATTACCCTGCCGCTAACGGATTAGCTGAGGCTTTCAACAAGACGATCATCAAGATCTTATCGAAGCTTGTGAAAACCAACAAACGGGATTGGGACGATAAACTCGGAGAGGCACTCTGGGCTTATCGCACTACCATACGCACACCTACGGGAGCTACTCCATATTCGTTGGTCTACGGATGTGAAGCTGTGCTACCGTTAGAAATTCAAATCCCCTCCCTTCGGATCGCTCTCGCAACGGAGATGACGACCGAAGAGCAGCATCAGAAGCGTCTCGAGGAACTCGAAAGGTTGGACGAAAAGCGCTTGGAAGCTCAACAACACATCGAGTTCTATCAAGCAAGGATATCCAGAGCCTTCGACAAAAGGGTTCGTCAAAGAAGCTTTAAAGAAGGAGACTTGGTCCTCGCTGCGCGCCGACCAATAATCCTCACCTCTAAGAAGAAAGGTAAATTCGAACCTAAGTGGGAAGGACCGTTTGTAATAGACACAGTCTATTCAAACGGTGCTTATCGCTTAATTTCTTTAGAGGGTAACAGGCAATTAATGCCAATAAATGGGAAGTTTTTGAAAAAGTACTATCCCTAGTACGTTCAGGACAACTCATTTATCGGGAAGTTCCTTGAGAATATTACACTTAATATTCTAGAGGATAACCCAATTTTATTTTTACCACCAAAATCCCTCGCTGATCAATTTCAATTGACAGTGAGTCCACCAAAAAGGTTCACTCTCAGTTCGGAGTCCCCTTTCGATGAACGAAAGAACTCCATTTCTTTTCTCTTGGGTTCAACCTTTTTATGGTTGTGACTGAAGTTGAAATTTCACTTCGATAAACGAAGATCTCTTTTTTTCGATCAGATAACCAATCCTATAAAAGGTAAGTGTATCTAGATCTTCCGGATTCTCGGAGTGGAGATCCCACTTCTAGTTTCCTTCTTGCACTGGAAATAGAATATAAAATTCTTCCTTTCCAGAATCAAGGAATAGAATATAAAATTCTTCCTTCCTTGTTCGGGGAATAGAATATAAAATTCTTCCTTCCCCACACCAACTCTTTTTCTAAAGTTTACCAATTTAGGATTCATCCTAGGTATTTTATCCCGAAACCTAAGCAGGGATAAGCCTGCGCCTAACACGCGCTGCCGGTTTAGTCTTTCTCCGGAGAAAAAGACACCAGAGTTCAATTCTGGGGTATTTTATCCTGAAACCTAAGTAAGGATAAGTCCGCGCCTAACACGCGCGGCCGGTTAGTTCTTAACCGTTAAAAAGAACACCCGTCCGCATATTCAACATTGTGGCTGGTTGTTATTAATAACACCGAAATCCATGCCTCATACGCATGGGGAATTTCATCCTGAATCCTAAGAAAGGATATGTCGAGGCCTAACACGCGTCGCCGGTTTGATCTTTACCCGTAGAAAAAGATACCAGAGTCTGACTCTGGGGACCTTTATCCCGAAGCCTAAGTAGGGATAAGCCAACGTCTAACACACGTTGCTGGGTAGCCTATTCCCATGACAATGGCAAAGTCTACATATTCAAAGTTGTAGCACAAAGTCTAAGGGAGTTCATTCCTTTAGCACAACGTCACATGCGGAACGGATTAAAACAATCCGCACGTAAGCCCGACTCAAACGGTAGTCGGTAAGAGCACACCAAATCCGTTGAAGGCTGAGGGTTTGCCAAAAATCCTAAGTCAACGTCTCATACACGTTGCTGTTTAGTCTTTTCACAGGAGAAAGACGAAGTCTACGTATTCAATATCGTAGCACTAAAAGAGTTAACTCTTTTAGCTTAACGTAACGTGTGGAACGGATTTAGACAATCTGCACGCTAGCCCGACTCAAACGGTAGTCGGTAAAGGCTAATCAAATCCGTTAGAGGCTGGGGGTTGGCCAAAAATCCTAAAGCCAACACCTAACACGTGTCGCCGGGTAGCCTATTCCCGTAATAATGGCGAAGTCTATGTATTCGACATCATAGCACGAAGTCTCAGAGAATTCAATCTCTGAGCGCAACGTTACATGCGAGCGGATTTAAACAAATCGCGTGCTAGCCCGACTCAAACGGTAGTCGGTAAAGGCATATCAAACCCGTTGATGGCTGAGGGTTTGCCAAAAATCCTATAAGTATTGTGGTCAATCATTTCAAACGGAATGACGAATCATAATAAAGATAAAAAGGAGATTCACTAAAAGAGTCAAAAGTCAAAGTACACAGCAGATAAAATCAAACATCAAGCCCGTGGCTAAAAATCTGCTGACTGAGCTTAGAAAGCTTATCATCATAAGCTTGAATAAGCTCAGCCCTGATCGACTCCTCAGTGGCGGCCGAAGTCTTCGCAGCAGTCTCTTCTGTCTCGAATAGCTTCTGCTTCAAGGACTTCAACTCATCGGATAAAGCCGTACAGGTCTGCTGGTCCTGTGCTTCTGTCATCTGAAGAATGCCAAAAGTCTCCTCTTCTTCGCGGAGTTCTTTTCTAAGCCGATCTATCTTGGTCCTACAAGAAGTAATAGAAGAGCGGAGCTCGGCAAGTGAAGATAATCTGGTAGCAAGGCCGGTCTCAACCCGGGCTACTCGGTCTCGCTGCACCTGAACCTCAAGACTAGCAAGAAGCTGAGTCTCGCGCAGTGACTGTAGATGAGTCTCCAGCTCAGCAGCAATGAAGGAAGAGGCTCCGGTATCTCGAAGCTCACGAAACATCTGAAGCTCATGCTCTAGGCAATCGATATCGTCAACTATGGCCTTCGCCAAATCTGGGTATCCTGCTTCCCTTATCAAGTTGATTCTGGAATTAAGTAGAGGTTTGAATTGATGAAGTGAAAGTCCATCGTGAAAGAGCTTGCCGATCATAGCATTCACAAAGGAGAAGAAGGAACGAACGTCTATGCAGATGACGACCTTGTCAGGATCGTCGTCAGATAACAACTCCTTCACTAAGACATGAAGACGAGAAGAACGCCCTACACAAAAAAGGGAGAAGTCCGTCAAAAAAAATCTTAATAATAAAAAAAGAAAGGGAATAACACTCTTCAATGAGTTAACTTATACCTTCTTCCCCTTGATCCGCTGGGGGTAGTGGAGGTGTAACAGCTGTAGATGTATCAACGGGCGGAGTTGGTCTCGCAGATGGCTCGACAGGGTCTTTCTCAACAAAAGCTCCTGCTGGATCCAAAACGGAATTCGCAGAGGCGTTACATTATAGTTGCATTAGTCAAAATTGGCTAGTCCTATAATTAACTCAGAAAGAAGCACATACCTTCAAAGGAACCATCCTCAGGGTTTTCAGCGAAGGTGGGCTCAGGAAACATGTCTCCAGGTAGCTGATCCTCAATCTGAGGTGAGCTATATATATAGCGCATCATAGGAGTGTCCGCAAACAAGCTTCCCGTGTCGAAGTCATCGATGGAGAACTCTGACAGAAGAGCATATAAGTGCCAAAAAGAAGTAAAGAGACTACAATTAATGGAAGCAAGTTACCTTTCACAGGTACATCAGCCTTTTCATTTCCAAGGTTCATCTCTTGCAAATTATCTGAAGGAGCAAGAGGTGGAGGACAGTTAGAAGGTACACAAATTCATTGGCGTATCATCTAAAGAAATATGTTGTCAGTGTTAGAGGTACCTTGATTCACGGAATCGGGTCCTACATTGCCCGCCGCTCCAATGTCAGCAACCCCTGTAGGCCTCTCTACAGGGGGTAGCGGATCAGACTCATCGGGAGATATGGGGATTGGATCAGGACTCATCTCATGCTCCTCACGTGCTCCTATGTAGAGAGAGAGAGAGAAGTGTAAGTCAATGCGCTGAAAAAACCAGAGGAATAGTTCTCAGGATAATTGTTACCTCCATCACTGGCAGGATCATCACCAGCTAAGTCCGTATCGGAAGCTCGGGAAGTTGCAGGCAGCTTACGGACTAACCTCTTCCGCCTAGCAGTGGGGATCGAAGGTCTCGCCCGACGAGGAGGGTAGAACTCTTCATCGTGATCAGCTGTAGTCCCTGAAACATGGAGTTATAGTCAGTTTCAATATTGCTAGAAAGTAGAAGGAAAAGATGAATAGCAAACCTCGCTCAGAGGAGTCATCACAATCTTCGGGATCTCCGCCGGAAGCCTCATCTGTAGAATGGAATGACTTATGGCCCTCTTCATCAAGTCGGAGAGTCTTATTCTGTATCCTCTGTGATCGAGCCCTCTCCCGAATCCTGCGCGAATCAACCCGAGAAGCTTCCTCGGCCTCTAGCTCCGCAATCGGCTTCACAGGGATAGTCTTGTTGGCTGCTAATAACCACTTGCAGCTCAAGAAGGTGAGATTCAACTGCCGATCAATGCTCGGGAGGCTGAACCTAGCACCGGTACAGCCAGTCACGGTCCACAACCATGCACGAAGACCGTCCACCAAACCACTATGGGTCCGAAGCTGCTGGCGAGGATTCCCGATGTAAAGCTGATCGTAGCCAAACTGGCGAGCAAATCGGCAGGGTAGATATGGCTCTATAAAGCACTCATTCTTCACCCGGAAAGTTAGATAGCCAGGCCTGATGTTCACCAGCCAATTGAAGCAGCCAATGTCTAAGTGGGTCCGATTCTCTCTCGGCCTCTCATCGTCTGTCAAGCACTCGCCGTATCGGCCGGAGAACTGCGGGAAGCAAGTAGAGAACGCCCAACATTTGTGGACCTGCAGCTGCTGCCGGACATCAGAAAACCCGCGGCCTTCCCACCTACCATTTTCAAGCAACTGCAGCAGGGGGACAGAGTGATCTGTAGCGTTCGGCACCGACATCATGTCCGGACGGTGGAGGACGAACCAGGCCATCAAATAAGCATAGGGAAACTCTACCTTAAGCGTGGGAATCTGACCTGGCAAATCGGTCTCCTTCCGTGCGAACGCACTGGAAAGCTGCCGAAGTCCTCGGTGAATGTTAGCCACCATCACCGGAAGAAGTGAGAGTTCCTTCTTATATGCGAGCTGAACTGCTGGGAAAAGTACCTCCAAGGGCAAGGTGTCCCCAGACTGGTATGGAACCACGCACTTCTTCAACCAGATAGCAAGAAAGCCGGCGAGAAGAGTCATCGGCTGAATCGGTGTGGTCGCATGCCATAAAAAGGACCTGAACTTGGTCTTCGCAGGAAAGCCACCCTCAGAACTGCTGGTGGTATAGGAACGAGCATCAATCTTCTTCAGTAGATGGTTCACCTCTGAAGGAGTGAGTGGGGCCAATTCACAAATATCCTCGCCAGAGCTGCTCTCCAAGTTCTTGAACAAATAGTTCGCAAACTGCTTCAGACTCACAGAGGCCTTCGTCCTCTTGGCTAAAGGCTCGGACTGTGCCAAAGCGATATGGTAATGGCAAGTAAGATCCCATAGAGTCTCGTAACGGTCGGGCATGCGATCCTTCAGCTGACTCAACTCATGACTGGAAGGGAAATACTCCTGGTATAACATCTGCCCCATGGTCAAGCCAGAAATCCTATGCATCTCATGAAGAGTCAAGCCCAACTCCCCCTGACGGGTCAGAAAAGTGTTCGAGTCTGGATTATACAACTCGAACAAAGCACAGAAATGTCTCAAACTGACGGGCAGGCCATACATGGTGGCACGAACGGCGGTATACAGACCGCAAGCATGCAACTCCTCGCCCCAGCGGCTCAAGACGTATGTCGTCATACGACTCCACCAAGACTTGTCCGAAGAGTGGACCCAACCATAAATCCTGTGACGAGTTGCAGGCATCTCCCGTCCTAGCGCAGCGAGGCGATTCCTCAAAGTCGAAGCAGTGGCGAGAAATTCGTTACGCGGTGGTGCATCCAATCCCAACACTCCGGGATGCAATCCGGTGATGTGACTCCTGCTTGAACCAGGAGCTGCCTGGTGGGTAATATAGCCGCAATGTACGCTCTCATGATCCACTGTCAAACGCCACGACATCTCGCGCGTCACGGCCTGACACCTGAGCTCAGTCAACGAGCGCTGTCGAGGAATTTCCGGCAAGTATATGAAGCCACCGCCGGTCTTGTGAAGCCACTGCTCAGCATTGATGAATACGGCTTCCGGGTCATCGACAGAGTCGCCAAATAGGAAATCACTCTTCCGGAGAGGCTGGGTAGAGCTAGCATCCTTCACAAAAGGAGCATCTGTAATCAGCTGGCGAATAGCTCGATGACCACCCTCCCTCACCACCTGTGCAACCTCAGACGACGTGCCCGAAGCAAACTGAGGAATAGCTGGAATAGGGGAAGGATTGTCAGAGGTCGAATAATGATCGCCTCGACGCCCATAGACTGCGTGAGCTGAGAACGATCCAGAAGGATACCCCACTGCAGAATAAACAATTAAACACGGGTTAGTCTCGGTTATAAAAGGAAATTGAACTCATCTTACAAATAGCTAAGATAGAGTCATTGCCTTATAAAGGGTGAGACGATTTGGCCACATTGTGCAATCATAAGATAGGGTGCATCGACGGTCCCTGCCTTATGAAGCGCAATGCAGCGTCAATTCGCCCCCTTTATTTTGAGATATGGTTTTGGCCAAGCAAAACATATCTTTAAAGCGTCGATCCTCACCAAGGAGAATCAAGGCTCTTCCCGATTGCCTCGCCAAGGAGAACAACGTGGGGTAAACAGGGACCAATTCGCAAATTCTCAGAAAAAATGGGTTAATTTGCAAAAATTCCCAAAAATACCAAAGCGTCGATCCTCACCAAGGAGAATCAAGGCTCTTCCCGATTGCCTCACCAAGGAGAACAACGTGGGGGTAAAAAGGACCAATTTACAAATTTTTAAGAAAAGAAGGACTAATTTGTAAATTTCCAAATATTGCCAAAAATGGCTCACCGGCGTAGGAAGGCGGCGCACCATCGGCTGACATGGCAGGGGAGCGACCTCTCGAAGAACGCGGCATGACGAGCTGCAAAATAAATTCAAAGAGGTCAGATCTAGAAAAAGAACACTTTTTTTTATCAGATCTACACCCCTAAAAGATTAAATCGAGGCGTCAAATCACACCCTCGACCCTCACATATGATCCTACAAATGCATAAATTAAGTTGAGCATGAAAAAGATCAAATTTGTGGAGGATTTACCTGAAGAAAGGCTAGAAATCCAACAAAAGTGAGACCTTTTTGGAAACTCTCAGCACGCGCTCGAGGGGCCTGAAAGGAATTCTAAAAAATGGTTTTTCGAGGGATTTTTCAGTTCAAGATCCAAAGGAACCCTAGATCTAGGACAACTATCCAGGTTTGAGGGAGAACGGATGCTCGAGGGAAGAGAAAAGTCAAGAAAGAGATCAAAGGGGGGGCCGGCCCTAGAGAGGAGGAAAAGAAAAGAGAAAAAGAAAAAAAATGGACCCCTATTTATAAGGTGAACCAAGTTGAACCGGACCGGACCAAGTTGAACCGAACCGGACCAGTCCAGATCAGTCCAAACAGGGTTGAATCGAGCATCGAAACGACTCAGAATCAATTGAGAGTCTCATCCTTGGTTTATTACTGTCTCTCCCACACATTCGGAAAGAACGGAAGAAATCTTTTGAGCCAAATTACTGCCTTTTTTGGCTCATTTTCAAGCCGGTTCAGCTTATTTTGAGCACGGAGATACTCCAACAAGGTATACGAGTATAAACTATTCCCTATTTTTATTGAGAAGTTCCTGGAGAATATTTTTCAAAAAAATATTCTTAAGGATAACTCAATAACACGACGCCGGACAACGCGTCTCAAAAGAAGACTCGACGCCGACAATCGAACGAAGGTTGCACGTTGAACCAACCAACAAAAGCTAATGATCGGAAAACTAAGAATCGACTTCAAGTTCAAACTCCGACGACGGTCAGACAATAAATGCAGCACCGGAATCCTCACAGGCGTTCTACAAAGCACTGAATGACCTGGGGGAATTGAAGGAAGCCAGAACAGAAGCCATTCCGAGGTCCCGTTATACCAACTCAAGGTTGGGACGATCACATCCAAAGTATTTCAGGCTCTTCTATAAAAGAACGAGACTGAAACACTTTGGAGGGGGTATCTGTAGGCGTATAAAATTGCCTATAGGTCCCTTAGCTTAGCTCAGCATGATGATTCGACAAAACAACGGACATTCGAGCGACAAGGCGACGAGGCACGCAAGCAACGGAATACGTTCGCGTGCGGGACCAAACCAACGGTTCGGAAAGTTAGCGAGTCGTCCAACAAACAAAACGGACTTGAACTCAAACACCGAAGCGGAGCTACTGCCAAATGAAGATTCGGGGAATCGAATCAAGACCTGAACGAATCAACGAAGGGTCGAGGCGACAAGGCACACGAACAATGGAACACGTACGCACGTGGAATCGAACCAACGTTTCGGGGAATCACCGAGTCATCTAAACAAGAACGAACTCGGTGATATAACGATCGAATCGGGACCAATCCCAGACTCGAACTCAGAAACGGATTAACTGCCATATTTGGAATCAAGTCAATTCCAGAAACCGAATCAAATCCGAACGACGGAGAACCGGAAACACCGGAAAACGACGAAACCAGCGCACCTGGGGGAACTCGGCCCGAACCGAACCACCCTAAGGTGGCTCGGCCCAAGCCGAGCCACCCTAGGGTGGCTCGGTGGC
>BQKN01066920.1:8197-18755 GCA_022839385.1 Asparagus kiusianus
ATCCACTAAAGTCGTCCATGCCACGACAAAACCCAATTCGCCTATCTTACCCAATGGGATAGCGGATCCACTAAGGTCGTTCATACCACGACAAACCCATTCAATTCGCCTATCCTCTCCAGCGAGATGGCGAATCCTCAAAGTCGTTCCAATCACGACATTCTCTGTCATGTTAACATTAAACCTCTGACAAAATCAACTCTCCAATCCTCTTCCAAAGGATGGTGGGTCCTCAAAGTCGTTCCAATCACGACATTCCCTGTCACGTTAACATTAAACCTCTGACACAATCTACTTACCAATCCCCTCCATAAGAGTGGTAAGTTCCCCCACAGTCACTCCCATCGTGACAAAACCCCCATCAGGTTAATGATCACCTCTGATGGTTGGCGCCGTTATTCCAGCGAATAACATAGCCTAAGTAATAGCCTACCACGCGACGTGTTATTACTTCTGTCAAATAGTCACACCCCTACGTCCCTGAACTATTCGGCCTATTCCAGCTATCCTAACATCCCCTTAGGGTAACTGATGGGTAGCGGCCTACCACGCGAGGGTCCCTACAAGAATCGAGCGTCACATTCCTACATCTCTGACGATTCGATTATCATCTGTCGCCGCCTATTCAGACGACGACCACTGTCAAGAGCAGTTCGGCAGACAACAACTCTGCCAAATCCTCAAGCGACAGCTTGCCGAGTGGCAAGTCGAAATTGAGTCCTCCACTCGACCGCAGCAGCGAACGGCTGTTCCCTACTGCAAGCCGAGCGTTACTCTCTCGATCTCACTGGAGCTACAACGCGGAAATCGGGATCAACCCGATCCCACGCTGTGAGCGACCGAGAGCAGAACAAGAGTCCGAAATGACTAAGTTCAGAACAGAACGGTCAGAAGCTCACCAAGTTCAACTCAAATACCAGAACAACACAAACAAAAAGAAAAGGAAACTGTGCATACGAAACAGCAATAAACAAAGGCTTAAGGCCATTACAGGCCAAAGTTTACAAGCATAAGTTTTTCAAGTTGTGGTGCTTGGAGCACCAACTGAGTTGACAAATGACAAAACAAAAAAAAAGAAAGAGAAGGGAGGGGGGCATCACAGGAACTTTAGTAGACTGAAGGAGCCGATCTTAGCTTTGATCGCGGCTCGCTCCGCCGCACGACTGATCTTCGCCTTCTCCTTTCGTTCCTGCTGCCGCCTGGCTAGGGCCGCCTGGCTGTCCTCTTCCTCCTTGCGAAGGAGCTCCAGTGCCCTCTCAACCTCCCTGGCAGCCTCGCCGAACCTCCCCAACTCGCGCGAACGCTCCTGCAGCTTCGCTTCGCCACGAAGAGTGCCGGCATCCTCGTGGAAAGCCCGGTCCAAGTAAGCGTCCATCCGGTCCGTTACCGTTTGGTGCCGCTTTCTCAGACGTCTGAGTTCAGCCTCCTTCGCCTGGATACACTTCGCCCGCTCGTTGCGCCCAAGCAGGAAGTGCAGTGGGGGAGGCGGCGACTCATTGGAAAGATCTTCGTGAGCCAGTTCCTCGAGGCGGTACATCCACCCCTCCACGAGCTCGAGCTCTCGCTCACATCGCTGTGTGAGCGAGTCATCGCCCGCACGGCGGACCGCCTCCAGACGCCTCTCTACCAGGGGGAGCGAATCGTAGTATCGCTCACCTCCCGTGCTGACGGCTAGGGCACACCCGTGCACCAAATCCACCAATTCTTTGAGCGGCACGAAAGCGGGGTGAGCCACAGGGTCCGGAATGGGGTATTCCTGGACCGGGCTCACCGGGGCGGCAGGGGGAGCGCCAACGTTCACGACGGTGGCGGAGGAGCCGACACCTTCGCCGTCACTATGATCGGGAGAGGAGGCCATGAAGGGGAGAGGTTTTCTTTTCTTTTCTGGCAGATTTCGCTCGAAGCAGTCAAGACTTGGCCAAAGGATGGCAAGTGCGGAAGTATATACCAAGAGATCCAACGGTTGGGATTCATTACCCCAAGCCATCAAGCGGTCCGAACGCTCTGCGACGCTTCGAACTCAGCGCCATTGAAGGCTACTCTCGAAACACCAAATCGACCGATCGGATTAAGCGGGAGGCAGAACGATCAGTCACTTCACCAATAAATGAGCGTTAAATGCGCCTGCATGGTCTCGGTTGGCGAGCACTCGGGTCCGCCGACCGACGCGTGGCGTAAGCTTCGCCAACAGTCAGATCTCGGACCTTTAGACGAACTCGCCATCATGCGAGTGTTGCCCGCGGTTCAAATCCGCCGTCAATTAAATGTGGTTTTCGACTCCAACTCAAACCATACGGATTTCGCCTGTAGCATAAATTCGTCAGCAATTGGGCAAGATTCGCCACAACCGAACCTCGCTTTCAAATGAATCCGTCACCACCAGGGATTCGCCCATGGCTCGAATTCGCCAGCAGTCGAAGTTAATCCCCACGGCGAACCCACCGGCGGTTTAATACGACTCTCTCGGCGAATTCGCCAATAAATACTCGAATCAAGCCTTCGCCCGAAGGGGGTACTATCTGAAATTGCTGATGGCCGTGCCAAAGGAGTATTAAAGGGGTTGTATCCAAAAGGAACATGACGAGGAAGAACACAAGCTGCATCAAATGCTTCTAGACAGTACATTTGAACAAAGTTATGTTTTTTGCAAATAGCGAAAGGCATAGTATTTCGTTCAAAAAGGCAAAACATGCACCCAGTGTTTAAGATAATACATCTAAACAAAATCATGACTTCACGAGTCATGACATAGTTTCAAAAGCAAGACAAATAAACGGAGTGTCTTAAGCATGAATACATAACGGAAATTTCAATCAAACACACTGAAAGTGGAGATCTCCTCTTTGACCAAGGCCACCTTCCTTGCGTGGTCCTCACGAGCCTTGTCCTCGGCCGCCTTCCTGATGCGATCCTCCAAGCTCGATCTGGCGGCGACATCCTTCTCACGCAAGGCTTGAAGACGTTGAGTTTCCTCCTCAGCTTTCTTGCTGACCTTGACAACATCGGATTGGAGCCCCTTCCAATTCGTCTCCGCCTGCCTCAACTCGGCTCTCAGACGAGCCATGGTGCGATTGAGGTCAACGACTTGGTCCCCTAACTGTTGTTGTTGACTCACCCAGAAATCAACGATAGACTCCGAATCAGCAATTTCTTTGGAACGGGCCTCCTGTTCCTGAGCTTCCAAACGTCGGAGGTGGACCAAACAAGACTCCACGTCCGGGCCCTCCCGCAGCAATGCCTCTAGCCCTGTCATACGCGACTCCAGAAGATGAAGTTCTCGCATACAACGGGTGAAAAGCCGATTTTCGCCCGATCGTCGAATGTCTACCGCACGGTCCAGGAGAGATTGCTTGAAACTGGCAAAACTACCCAACCCGAGATCGACAAGAGAAATTACCTGTCTCACGGCGTTCTCGAACTCCTCGACGTGGACCTGCCAGCGCGAGGGGTCAAAGGGAGTAGGCTCTTGACCGGGGGCGAGCGTAGCAATTGGGGGAACCTCGAGACAAGGTTCCGCTCCTGGTTGCGGAACAGGACCGTGGGCAGGAGAAGCCTCCGGGTTCTCAGGTTCGTCATCGGATATCAAGATGGGCTCGGCCTCATGCTCCTCAGGAAGCAGCGCCCTACCAGAGGCTTTGAAGCACAACGAAAACATGAAAAGGGGAATTCAGGCGATAAAAACCTATCTACGACCCAATGGGGATAGGGTTGAAGGCGTACCTTCGGCGGCAGCAGCTCCTGCAACGCTCGAAGTGGACGCCCTCGTCCTCTTCTTCGAGGTAACCCTCTTCACCTTCGGTGCCATCGGGAGATGTAAGAGTAGTTCGGGTCTTCTCTGAAACAAACGACGAAGAGGCTCTAATCCTTCTTGGCGAAGGAAAGGGTGTTAAAATAATCCAATCCCAGGCGGTTACGTGCAGTTCGATTGGACCCTTCGGTCCCGAACAGTTGAAGAGGGAGCCGAATATCCCGTGCGAGCGGTTGAGATTTGGCAGTTTCGGGGCACGATCTCTAACCAACGGCCCAGATCGGGCGTGTAGGACGAAGAGACCCATCGCACCGCAATTAAGGCAAGACGGCGTGCCCACGTCTCCGTAACTGACAATGCACGTGGGTGGACACGCGACCCGTCTAAAGCGGAGCTTTCCCCCTGCAAATTAAATTCGCCGTTGAGGTGACAACTACGAATTCGCCCACGGGTAAAATTCGCCTACTGGCAAAGCAGGCCCATGACTGAAATCCGCCAAGGGAAATTTCCCTCAACTGGACGTCAACTGGTGCATTAAAATAACTATACTAAATATAGTATGCACACAAGTCGTAATCGCCAGAAGCAAAAGGATAATTTCATTC
Organism: Asparagus kiusianus; assembly: GCA_022839385.1. Taxonomy (NCBI): domain Eukaryota; kingdom Viridiplantae; phylum Streptophyta; class Magnoliopsida; order Asparagales; family Asparagaceae; genus Asparagus; species Asparagus kiusianus. The sequence continues at coordinate 12,551 of BQKN01066920.1, forward strand.
ATGAAAAGGGAGTCCTATTACAACAAAAAAAAAACTAAAGGCGAATTACAAAGATTTCACTCGCAGTTCCGCCTCACGAATCTTTTCGGCATGGCTGAGCTCAAGCCTCCTTAAGATCTCTCCGCGGATCTCTTCCTCTGTGCATGAGACCAGGTTTTGAATGACATCCTTGACATCCTTGAGAGCTCGATCCTTCTCCCCAACAGTGTCGGTGGTCAATTGCCGGCGGGACTCAACATCCTCCAGCTCCTTTGCCACCTGATCAAGGGCCTTCCCTTGAACAGCCAGAGAAGCTTGCGCGTCAGCTATGACCCGTTTCAGCCTCTCCACTTCAAAGGAAATTCGGGAGAACCGGCTATCAACCGTCTCTTGCTCGCGAGCCACCCGTGCATCCTCGGCTTTGGCCCGCTCCAACTCCGCTGACAACTTTGACTCCAGCGTCAGATTCTCATCCAGGCGGCGATCCCGATCTGCCAGGGTTACTCGAACTTCGCGAGAGGCGATATCAAAGAGATTGGAGCTCTCCGCACGAAGAGTGAGCAGCTGCTGAACCGCCACCTCCACTTTGTTCAAGCGCTGAAAATAGGGCCTCGCTGCAGCAGCGCCGAGCCTCTTACGCAAGAAGGACGCGTCATCCTCAAGGACTTCCTTGAATTCCTCGAAGGGACAATTCCCCTCCAAGACCTGGCGAGTGCAGTGAGCCAGAGTGTCTTCGAAATTGGCCACAGCTCGCTCCACCTGCCTCTTTCGCCAGCATTCCATAGGAGAGAGGGTGGCCTCTTCAACAGAGGACGAAGCCACGATCAGAGCACCGGTGGTCACGATCGCAGGAATGGCGACTGGCGCTGCCGGAGCCGGAACAATCGCTGGCGCCGCCAGAACGGCAGTGGCAGAGTCGCAAGCCACCACAGGTGAGAAGCTGACCATTAGTCCGACGGGAGTTCCCCCTTGAACGGGAGACTCTCGCACTGAGCGTTCACCCCCGACCGACGTCCCCTCGAAAGCGGAGATTCCCTCTTGTTGACCCACAGGAGTCGATACTTCCTCTTCGCTCGATAGCGCCTCGTGAATTGAGACGTTGTCGTCTGTCTCAGATTCGCCCGAATGACTCCCCCAAGAGGGAGGGTCCTCCTTGCCAGTTACTCCATGAGAGGGGCCAACTGCGAATACAAAAAAAATGTGATGATGACAATCAGTACCCCCTTAGCCTAGAAGGGTCAACAGCATTGAAACTCATGCTTACTCGAACCCCCTGGTTCTCTTTCATCTCCACTCCCCTCCTCTTCGTCAGAAGGGATGGGGATTGCTTCCTCGGCTGCACCTACATGAATTCAATGTGAACGGTCAGAGGATGCGAATCCAACTTCTTACACAGAAGCATTGCACCGAAAGATTACCTCTTGGTGCAGATGCAGGAGTCGTCAAGGCCCCCGCCTGTGACTCCACTCCCGAGGAAGGAAGCGTGTCCTTCGGAATCGCCGGAGCCACTTGCGGCGCAGCAGAAGGAGCAGGTCGAGCTATTTCCGCCCCAGAGACGGTAGCTGCCCGATCGGCCGCCGCTCTGGTGGTCACCGTAGTCTCCTCGCCACGGGCCCTCTTGGCCACTTCCACTCTAGAGCTCTCCGCCGCTTCTCGCTGCCGTTTTGAGAGCAACGAACTGCTCGGAGATAACAGGGGCGCTCCCATACGCCCAGCAATCGCACTACGGGCTTGCTCCAGGCGCTTGCTCACCCGGGTTAACTCAGCAGGCTCCCTCCGCTCGCCTTGGGAATCTAAAGGAAGACTGGGAGGAGGAGCTCGTGTTTCGGGCGCTTTGGGTTCGCCTGGACCCTCACCCTCAGAATCTCCTGTAGGGTCCTCCATGAACAACTCCCTAGCCGTTGCACGGCCCCTTCGCCTCGAAGGTCGAGGAGCTCCTCTTGGGTGACGTCTGTGCTCCGCCAGGCACGAACTCTGGAACCGGAAGTCGGTAGGATCAGCGCTGGCGCCCCGATACCACCGGCAATACGAGAACGTATGGTGCAAGTCGCGATCCTTTGAGGGTAACTCAAAGCGAGCATCGGTGCCACCAGCATGAGTCCAGAACCATCCGCGAGCTCCATCCACCAGCCCTCCTTCAAACCGCAGTTGGGGATTGACGTTGCCCACGTACAATTGGTCATACCCAAACTGGCGGGCGAACCTGCAGGGGATGTACGGCTCAAGATAGCACGACGAGCCCGTTCTCAGAACGTGATACCCTGGCCGGATGTTTACCAACCAGCGAAAGGCGCCACGAGGGAGGGTTGTGTAGCGGTCCGCCGTCGGCGCATCCCTGAGGGATTCTCCGTATCCGCCCCCGCTGAAATAGGGGAAGGAACGGCGAAAATTGTAATTCCCAAAGTGGGAGAGCATCTTCCGCGCATCAGGGATGTCCTTGCACTTCCAGGAGCACTTCTCCAAGCGCCGAACAAACGGGACAAACTTGTCACCTTGGAGAGCCGCCGGAGCACTCATCAAGCACTCACAGTGGTATACGAACCACGCCATCAGATAGGTATACGGCAGCCCCACCCGGGGGTTGGGAGTCCTGATAACCTCTCCTTCTCCCTCATCAACAGTCGACACGCGGCAGAACTGAGCCGTCAGGGTGCGGAGCCCCCGATGGATGCACGCTATCGTCGCCGATACCAAGGAATAAGACTTCCCGTGAGCTAAGCAAACCGCCGGGTACACGACCTCGACGGGAAGAGCCTCAAAGGAGTGAGTGGGGACTACGCACCTCTTCAACCATAACATGAGGTACCCCGCAAGCAGCGCCTTCCCAGAGATTGGTGACTCCGCCTGATGGTGGAACGAGTGGAGGACGGTACCAGACTTGAATCCGCCTTCATCACGGTCGAGAGTCATGTTACCCCCTTCTTCGGCTATCCTTGCCTCCACCTCGGACTGGTCGCATGCGCCTAATGGAAGGGCGGGCTGCCCCTTGACGTCATTCCCCGGGAACAGATAATCAGCCCAGTTCTTGTGGCTGATCCCCTTCTTCTTCCCTTTATGGTCTGCTGCCCCCAAGGTGCTGAGGCAGATGTGGTAATGGCAGAGTAACTCCCACAAAGTCTCGACCGCCGAGGGCGAATGGCTCAACAGCTGATCGATCTCAGCTTGGTCGGGGACGTATTCCTCGTAAGGGAAGTCTCCCAGGGGCAGACCCGACACATCGTGCATCTCATGAGAGGTGATGCCGAGCTCACCGTTGGGGGTGAAGAATGTGCCGCTTTCCGCACAATACAGCTCCAGAATGCTGTGGAACTGAGAAGCGTTGATCCGCAAGCCGTGCCGCGTGGCTTCGATGGCCGCATACAACTCCGTGTTCTTGAGATCGGCATTCTCAGCCAGAACACGGTCAGTGATCTTGGACCACCAAGTGTCGCTGTCGGGTGCAGAATAAACCCACCCCGGAGCTCTGAAGTCCTTCGGTGGAAAACTCCCTCCGACTCGAAAGAAACGATGACGAAAGGTCTCCGCCGCTGATATCGATTCCCCCACGGGCAGTTCAGCGGACATTAAGCCAGGACGTAGACCCGTCACGCGCTTACAGGAGCCATCCACTCCATATCCGGCGGTAGAACCCGTGAATACGCCACAGGTGACCCCGTCTTGAGTGGGGGTCAGCTCCCAGTTCATCGTCCGAGGAACCGCGAGGGATCACAGCTCAACGATCGAGAACCCCCTCGACATACTGGGGAGGTAGTAGTGAATCCCTTCTACCGTGTGGAACCACATGCTCTCCTTGAGCAACAAGGCAGAGGGGTCGGTCATGGCGTCACCGAACAAGAATTAAGGTTTCGGCAATTCTGCCCTGGCATCATCCGTCAACGCCGCGTCGGTCGTCAACTCGCGCAGCGTCAGGTGGTGACCGTCCGTGACCCTCTTTATCAAGCCGTCTGGCTTGTCGGCGGTAAACACGGGTAACGGAGCCAAGGAGGGAAATCTAGGGGGTGCCGTGTAGTTCGTACCACCGGCGTGGCCAATGGCCACACCCTCCGAGAAAGCCTCATCGAAAAAAGTCGCTGTAAGAAAGGAAAATCGATTAAGACAAAATCCGCCAAAAAGGCGAAATCGCCCATCAAACAAAGACAGACGGAATCGCCTATCAAAAAAAAAGAAGGGGGGGAAAGGTCGCCTCCCTCTCCCCCAAGGGGCAAATAGGGCTAACTTTGCCCCCAAATTGGGGGAAACTGCCAAAAGCGGCGGGATTCCAGGACAGTGAGCAACACTCATCTCCCCAAATCCGACGCCTAAGACCCACACGAGGTAACCCAACAAACTTATCGACGTACCTGAGCGCGACTCCGGGGCACTGGCAGGCATGCCGGCGGAGAGACGATCGGAATAACCTCCAGGGCCTGCACCTCTCACTTTGCGCTTCCTAGTTTTTGGAGCCATTGAAAGATGGGGCGGGAATTCTCGTCTTAGAAGTTTCTTGCAAGATTCAAGAGCACGGTGGATCCCAGAGGAGGAAAACAGCGGGTTTAAAAAAGAGGAAGGTTGCCCACGTGGCCACAACTGCCCTCGAACGGGAAAACGCGGCCACGATCGAATTCGACGGCCCAGATCACCCTCATCGACGGTTGCATCCAGCGGTTGAATTCGAAAACCACGGCCGCGATCAGGACGAGGCGCGTTGAGCGGAGTCGAGTTGTCAAATCGTGACCAGGCCACACCGCCTTAGCTGGAAAGACACGAAGCCCCGCAGACAAGCACGTGGCCTACTCACATTAGGCCTGATTTCGCCTAAGGAAAGGGTCCCGACGGCGAAAACTTGAATGAAATCCGCAAGTCTTCCAAAATTTCGCCATCAAGTCCTAATTTCACCCGCACGACTCACACACCTTTGAGAAGCAGGCGGTTTGTCCAAAACCTAGGAACTATCAAAGTGGTTTCGTTTAAACCCGCGCCCCAGGCGGCTAAGGGTCAGAGTAGAAATCTTAGCACTAAGCCTAAGGGAAACTACTCGACAACTCATCATACTGAGGGGAATAGTATGGCTAGCCCGATTCAAACGGTAATCGGTAAAGGCAGATCAAACCCGTTGATAGCTGAGGGTTTGCTAAAAATCCTAGTGCACCTGGTCCAAAACGTCTTCATTCAAAGTATTCCAGACCACACGTAAGCCGGTTTTGGTCTGAAAACTTTGAAGGGGGGTCTTGTAGACGGTAAAAACTACCGCGGCAGATTAGCAAACGAATTCGCCCACAGAACAGGACCGCCTTCTCTTAGGCCACTAAGCGGATTTGCCGGCACACGAATCCGCCCTCACTAACCAAATCCGCCCGCCAGAAGAGTGCTCAGACCCGCCCTCGTGTGCCGAAGCCACTTGCAGAGAGCCACGTCTGCCTGCGTAAGCCGAAAGCCGGGTTTCCAGGGACAAGCCTCCCCTATCTCCCACGATGCGACAGGAGGGGGGAACAGCGTCCCAAGTCCGTCCGACGTCCGCCCGCAATTCAAGCGAACGGGGCAGACGCCGGACTGACCTGCATTCTCATAAATGCAGGTCACCTCACCCATTAGAACGGAGGGCCAGGGCCATGACGCGCCGAAAGCTATCCGAAGCTCGTTCAGACACGCAATGTCCGTTCTCCCGCCTCTATTCGAACATAGGAAGAGGAGAGAGAGGCACGACGCCCCAGGACCGCCGGAAGGTCATTCGGTACCTCGCCGCACCAGTGAGTGGACGGGTGCCAGAGCCGTCTGCATCCACATAAATGCAGCGCGCCGCGCCCCGAGCGAAGGGTCAGAGCCATCGGTGTTCGATGAGATATCCAAATCCACTCGAGTGCCTGGTAGTCACTGTCACGAGTACGAGGAGGGGCTTTCCCACTCCTATACGACGTGACGCGACCTGTAGCCCCACAAGCAACCATTTGTTGTACAGGGGACAATAGGATGTCTTTGAACAGTGCATGGTCACATCCCATGGTCCAAGGGACATCTGGACTGTCCCCCTCCCACTTAAAAAGAGCTTCCTACAGCAACCTAAGAGGGGAGGGGAGATAGATCAATAGATCGAGAGACCGGAGAAAAACATCGATCAACAGGAGAATCGATCAGCTAATCGGAAAATCTCCAAACTCCGAGCTCCGATCGCCGGCGAACTAGAGGATTCGAACTCCTTTCGCCCGGAGCTTCTACTGAGTACTGAAGCTCTCCAACAACCTCGGTCGAA
>BQKN01066923.1:0-29599 GCA_022839385.1 Asparagus kiusianus
TGAGTGCTGAGCCCGGGTCTACTTGGACACGACTGATTTCGGAGGATCCGATATACCCCGTGTAGTATAACGGTCTGTCGTGTTGGTGTTTGACCTGCATATCTTCCTGAGTGAAGGATATGCAGGGTAGGCTTCTTGCCGCTTGCAGACATTGCAGGCAAGGCTGATCTTCAGAGGCTTCAGGGATTGGGGCAACTTGTGTGATGAAGCTCTCTGTATTCTTCAATGCTTCGATCAGAGCTTCCTTGGTAGTTTTGGATAACCTCAGGAGCTCATATAAGGTAATCCTGGCCGGTATGTTGGCCAGTTGTGCCATGACGTTGAATTAGAAGGGAGCGCTCGACTCTCCGAATTCTTGGTGAAGATTTTTATTGAACCGGAGCTCCTTTTGTTTACCTTTGTCAACCGGCTTCTTCGGCACAGAACCCCCAGCGTCTTGGGGCTGTTCTTCCACCTCTTAGGCATTCTGGCCGTAATCCCTCAAGTAGGCTTTTCCTGACCGAGTGCCAGGGTTGTCTCCCGGGTATGCTGCCAGGACAATCCTCTCTTCTTCTGAATCGGTGAGAGGTTTGAGGTGATCATCATTTTCAGTAATAGAGGGACTAATCATGTTGGAAGACTTAGCCTTGCCTCCTTTCTTTTTGGACGAGGTGTTCGTCCATTGTTGATCTCTTAGCAGGTCAGGGTGGACCTACATGATTTCCCCTTTTGGGGTTGTGAGGGGTACCAACCCCCTATCCTTCTGACTATGCAAGTCAACGTTCTTCAGGTGCATCTCTCCCTTATGAATGGGAACGACGCCATTTGCAGTGGTCACCGGTGGGAAGTCGCCGAATTGGACCGCTATCAAGTTGGTAGACACGGTCTTCTGTTCTGGCTTCAAGGTGAGCACATTAGCATTTACCAAATTCTGCAAGATGTCTTTGAAGACATAGCATTTTTTGGTAGGATGCCCAAGGAATCTGTGATAACGGCAATAGTTAGGGTCATCCACTTTCCCTGCTTCATCCGGCTTCCTAATTTCAGGCAACTGCAGCTTGTTGTTCTTTCGAAGTAATTGGAATAAGGTATCCACATGCTCCTCTTTGAACGAATACTGCTTGGGTGCCCTTTGCTGATTGGGTGCTTTGCCTTGCTTATTGGGCGGTGGTACTCGCGTGTAGTCGGCTACTAAAGTCTCTTTTCCCTTAGACCGCTGGGCATTTTGCTGATTGCGTTGCTGTTACGGCTTGGGTTGTGGCACTTCTTCAGCTTTGACTCGCGCCACTATCTCTTTAGCTTGTTCTCCTTATGACACCAGCTGTCTCCAGGAGCGACACTCCGCTACCCCCATCTGGGCAAGGAGCTGAGTCTACAGGTTGTGCCTGCAAGTTTCAACCAAGGTTGATTGGGTCATACCTGAGGGGTATCGCAATGCCATGCTGCGGAACCTCTCCACATAGGCCTTGATGGACTCTCCCTTCTTCTGTTTGGTGGCGAGAAGAGTCGGGACCGAGACCTCCGTGTCATCCTCAAAGAACCTGGCCAAGAATAGCCTTTCCAAGTCTATCCATTTCTGAATAGAGCCAGCAGGCAGCTTCATAAACCATTCAAAGGTAACTCCTTTAAGAGTGCCGATGAATAAGCGGGTCAAGATGGCGTCATTTGCTACCACATCTCCAGTCTGGGATTTGAAGTAGTAAATGTGCTGGTTCGGCGATCCTGTGCCATCAAACGGTTGCAAGGTAGGGGCCTTAAACTTTGGTGGGTAAGGGGCTGTATCCCACTCTGCAGGATAAGGCCGTATCACTCCTTCTTCACGGAGCTCGCTCCTGTTGGCAATTGCATTGAGGCGAGCCTCCAATTCGTCCACTTTGGTGGACTGCGGGTGCAATTCTCTTTCTGTCTCCTTCTCGTTTTCAGAGGAGGATTCCAGGTCGTGAGTTTCGCGATCCGAATGTTCAGTCGCTTTTTGTTTCCCTTTGGAGGTCGTCCTCCGGGAAGATTCAGGTTTTTGGCCTTTTTCAGCCAGGAGCTGGGCTAACATATCCTTCACTTGGAGAAGGGTCTCCTGTTACGCTTGGAGCATGACATGATGTTCGTCAACTCTCTTAGCTAAGTCTTCATGATTCCCTGTTGTGTAAACAGAGACTTCACGAGCTACAACAGAGCTGGAAGATTGGGATTCAGCTATTACCGAATGCTCCTCGTTAGAAGCGATCCCCTTGGCTAACCTCTGGTAGTTAACCGCGCGAATAGCTCCTGTATGAGTTCGGGTGTGTTGGTACACCCCTTCAAACTCTTCGCATCTTTCCCGAACAGTCGGGGAATGGCTCCTTTGCGATTCTTCGGAATCAGGTTGCGAGGCTTTCCCTCAGCCAATCATATTGATAATGACCTGAGGGTACTCAGATTCATCTGCCTTCTTTTTGTATCGGCGTTGTCGTTTGGCAGGCCTGATGATGTTTGTTAACCTGTCGAACACGGATTGCCGAGGTGTGGATGCGCAACAATAGCATTCTGACAGAACTGCCGATATAAGCCTCTCACATTGACATGAGTGAGCTGCTTGCTGTGCTGGTTTTCCTCTTGATAATAATTCCCGCAAATCAGGAACTTGGGAGGAACTTTTCCCCGGGCGTGGAGGTGGAGATGGAACCCCCTGCCCTTGGGTGTGTGAGATTGGTTCTTGTTGAACGTGGATTTTGAAACCACGCTGACTCTTCTGAACTTGGCGGACCTCTTGGTGGTCGTGTTTTTGAGGAGAAACGCGAGGGTCGCGTTCTTGAAGAACGACGCTAGGGTCGCGTTCTTGAAGAATAACGCGAGGGTCGCGTTTAGATTTGTAAACATTAGGCCGAGGCCTACGTTTAAATGATGAAACAGGCCTCTGAGGGTCCTGTTTTGGTTGAACGCGCCCCTGAGGGTCGCGTTTGGTTGGTGAAACAGACTCGTGAGAGTCACGTTGAACGCGTGTAGGCTGTCTAAAAATTACAATGGATAGCTGATTAAAACAAGTCCCTACGATGGAGGTCACCATCAAATGACTTTCAAATCACCGCAAACACAACCTCATTTCTGAGATGATTGATCTTGATGGCTGCAACAACAGCATGACTAATAGAGATGCTGATGAGCAGTGTAATGATTTTAGAAATAAAAGGTTGGACTTAGTTAGTGAGTTGCTTGGTAGAGAGTTGTGGGCAAATATTCGTCTAAAAGACACCATGGATGTTGATTCCCATCTAAGCTCCTACAACGGAAGCTATAATCAAATAGTTTTCGGGTCGATAAGCGAAGAAACTGCAAATGGAGGACTTTTCACAAAGATCGAGAAGAGTTACAATTCGACGACACTTCCGATAAATGATGGAAATTCTATTCAGCAGTCCTCACAATCTACAGTGAAGGTTACAATCTGACGACTTTCACACTCTACGACAGCTAAAGCGAGGATTACAGAACAACGGTCTTTGCAACGCATTATAGAAGAGGTCACAAGTCAACATACTTCTTCTGAAACGCGGAAGTCATCCCCGCGTCACATTATGGGAGTGCAGGCGACCCCCGCGTTTCCAAGTCACAAACCAACGTGAGCGACCCTCGCGTTCGGGGGAGTTCAACCCATACCGACCCCCGCGTTTCCAAGTCACAAACCAACGTGAGCGACCCTCGCGTTCGGGGGAGTTCAACCCATACCGACCCCCGCGTCACCAAGCAGGCAACAAGCCAAACACGAGCAACCCTCGCGTTCATCAATGTTCAGCTCACACCCAACATCGCGTCTCAAGCCTAAGACACGAAGTTGGGTTCTGAACGCCAGATTGGGCGTTTGACTTGTTCAAACACAAGTCGAACGGTTCCAGAACCGTTTATCCCACGTTCTGAGGGATTTTCGCCCACGTAGGAGCGGATATAGGGGTCAGTTACAACCCCTTATCCCCCTATAAAACTCAACAAACTCAACAGAGTTAAGGGATCAGATTTTTGATAATCGGATCAGGAGGCTGGCTCTTTGAAAACTGAAGAGTGAGCAGGTTGGATTTGAGAGATCTAAACCGCACAGGTTGGAGATTTAGCAGCAACGAAATCCTTGGAGATAGGATTTTTGAATCAATCTCAGGAGATCAGATCCGAGAGTATTCTTCGACAACAGATACAGCTTGATCATTAACCGAATTTTCGGTTCTAACAACTCTATCTATAGAGTTTTAACTCGTTCAGAGTTCTTAAACTCATTAAAGAGTTACGTATAAAACTTCCTACAGAAGTTCATCGTTTCCACGAGATAAGAGACGGTCGGATCGTCAACGGAGAGCAAATTCGACGCAAGCAATCGAAGGAGGCATTCCATCGCTACCAAGAAGAACCCAGTTTTAAACAAAGGGGAAGAACCAATTTCGTTCTCCTCTCTTTTGTAATCAAGTTGTAATCGAGATCAAAGGAATCAATTCAAATTTTCTTTTATCTTCTTTATTGCAATTTTCCTACATACAACGCGCACCTGAGGGTCGCGTTTGGTTTCGGCAGTTCCCCTCTGAGGGCTACGTTTTGAATGAACAACGCGCCACTCAGGGTCGCGTTTCAGCTGTATCAGCCGAGGCTCGTAGTCGGGCTCATTGACACGAAGTGAGCATTCTGTTTTGGGAACGCTAGGTTCGGGTGAAGCTTCAGGAACGCGATTCTCGCGTTGTGCCAGCATTCGGCTTTCACGCAAGTGCGCTCGTCGTATGGATCTTCTCCGTCTGCGAGCGGCGTTCTTCTTGGCTTGTTTCAAAGCCTTAGCAGCAGCGTCGTTGACGCTTATGGAACTCGTCTCCTCCAGAGGCCGTTTGGGGCCCGAAGTATGTCCAGCTGACACGGAGGTGGGATTTTCAACTAGCAGAGCTAGTTTGAGTTCCTGGCCGAAGAAGAGGGCTTTCTTCGGGGTTTCAACAACAGAATCGACCTCCTTGGAGATCTTGCGGACACCACGCTTAGCCTTGGGGTAAGCGATCCAGAGGACAAGGCTTCCTCATATTTAGCTTGATCAAACTCCACGACGAGAGTTTCTACAGTCGTTCCCATGAGGTGGACGTCGGACTGCGCCACCACTTCTTCGTCGGACAAGCTAGTCCCCAGCGGAGTCGCCATCTTTTGTATGTTGGAAAATTGCAACGAAAAGAATAAAAAAAATTGATTTATATTTCTTTGATTCCGATTACAACTTGATTACAAAAGAGAAGAAAACGAATTTGGTTTTCTCCTTTGTTTAAAACTGGGTCCTTCTCGGTAGCGATGGAATGCCTCCTTCGATTGCTCGCGTCGAATTTGCTCTCCGTTGACGATCTGACCGTCCTATCTCGTGGGAACGATGAACTTCTGTGGGAAGTTTTATACGTAACTCTTCAACGATTTTAAGAACTCTAAACGGGTTAAAACTCTGTAGATAGAGTTGTTAGAACCAAAAATTCGGTTAATGATCAAGCTGTTATTCTATTATTGAAGAATCCTCTCAGATTTGATCTTCTAAGATCGATTCAAAAATCCTATCTTCAAGGATTTCGCTGCTGCTGTTGCTGAACCGTCAAAGCTGAGTGGTTTTGATCCTGAGGATCTCCCCCTAATCTGATTATCCCCAAATCCGATCCTCCCAGAGCCAGCCCCTAACTCAGTTGAGTTTGTTGAGATTTTATAGGGGGATAAGAGGTTGTAACTGCCCTCTAAATCTGCTCCTACGTGGGCGTGATTTCCTCAGATCGTGGAAAAACAGTTCTGAAACCGTTCGACTTATGTTTGAACAAGTCAAACGCCCAATCTGGCGTTCAGAACCCAACTTTGTGTCTTAGGATTGAGACGCGATGTTGGGTGTTGGCTGAACATTGATGAACGCGAGGGTCACTCGCGTTTTGGCTTGTTGCTTGCTTGGAAACGCGGGGGTCGGTTTGGGTTGAACCCCTACGAACGCGAGGGTCGCTCACGTTTGATTTGTGACTTGGAAACGCGGGGGTCGCCTGCACTTCCAGAATTGTAACGCGGAGATGACTTCCGCGTTTTAGAAGGAGCTAGTTGACTTGTAACTTCTTCTGTAAGGTGTTGCAAGGACCGTCGTTCAGTAATCCTTGCTTTGGCTGTTGTGGAGTGTGAAAGTCGTTAGATTGTAACTTTCACTGTAGATTGTGAAGACTGCTGAATAGAGTTTCCATCAGTTGTCGGAAGTGTCATCGAATTGTAACTCTTCTCGATCTATGTGAAAAGTCCTCCATTTGCAGTTTTCGCTTATCGACCCGAAAACTATTTGATTGTAGCTTTTGTTGTTGGAACTTGTCGGGAATCAACATCCATAGTGTCTTTTAGACGAATATTTGCCCACAGCTCTCTACCAAGCAACTCACCAACTAAGTCCAACCTTTTATTTCTGAAATCATTCCACTGCTCATCAGCAACTCTAATAGTTGCTAATATAATATTGGTCATGTTGTTGTCGCAACCATCAAGATCAATCATCTCAAACATGAGGTCGTGTTTGTAGCGATTATAATACTGCGGATGTAATGATTTAGAAATCTCTTCTGTTTCGATCGCAAGGATGAATTCTGCTTCTTGATTCAAAGGAACCATTGCCTTGTAATCTCGTAGGGATCAGCTATCTATTGTGATTTTTAGACAGCCTACACCTATCGTGTGTTGGCACGATTTCTCAGGTATAACGCTATCATCATCAGATGACAATGTTTCCTTCTGAGGGCGAACTATCTTCCTTGGGCTTTCAAGAGTTACGCGCCTCAAAACATGCCTTTGTGGACATGAATTCTCAACTGGCTCCTGGACTTCAATGCGCAAATTGGTGCGCGTAGCTGCCATGAACTCCTTGTCATGTTGAGGGTGGCGGCGACTCTCAGCATGTTGAGTCGTTCGGGGCTTCTTCATCGGGCCCAAACGTTCTTGAACTGGAGCTTTGCATCGCTCATAGGGAAGTGGATCGAGGCGCTCCAAAACTGACTTCCTTCTTCGGGATGGTCCTACAGGATCTCCCGGAGCAGCTATGGGAATTATCGGCAATTTAGGTTGGTTCACCGGAGGTTGAAATTTTGCTGAAGGCTGCAATGGTTGCTCTTTAGCCTGAATCGCCGCTTCAGACTTTGGCCTCCATACTTGGCGGGTTGGTGGTGGCTTTTTGGCCACTTTCTTCTGCAGTCTTCTGCGGGCTTCTTGGATTTGAGCCCGTGCGTGCGCTAACAGTGCGCGGTGCTTGCGAATGCGCTCCTCAAGTGTCGAACGATTCAGTTTGACACGGATCCATTCATTCGTTGGCGGCTTGGAGGAGCTGTCATTCATTGGTTGTTAAGGCTGTTTGCCTCTCCTGTTCTTCAGATCCGCGTTATAGCGGATTGCGTCAATGGACTCTATCGCCTTTGCGAATTACCGCGCCAGGCGTTGACATCGCCTCTGGCGGGCTCTCTTTGAGAGAGTTACTACGCCTTCGGCGACGGAGGAGTTAGCGAGGACAGGTTTGACCTGGTTGGAGGTCGGTGGAACTTTACCCGATGCAACTTTGGCATCAATCGGGGTGAGATCTTCGTTGGTATTCTCCACTTCTTCGTACCAACGGACTTTTCTCCTGGAGGAGAACTTCGGAGACTTCTTGGACTTGCGAGGGGAGGTGGATCCGGACGATGATGATAGATACTCCTCGAACTTTTGTTAGTCGAATTCATACTCGACCTCCTCCTCGACCGGGATCGAGATCCGCGACTGCGACGCAACGATCTCGGCAGCGAGATCGGTGGCTCCCACTGTGGTCGCCAGATTGTTCGCGGGAAAAATTGTTTTCATTGAAGTCATTGTTTTCTTGAGCAACTGTTTATCGGTTACAAAAGATCCGGTCTTTTTATAAGATCCGGTTACAACAAAATCAAAGAAAAAAGATTACAACTATCCTGAACAAATCGCAAGATCATGTTTTGCGGTCTCTTGCTTGTGTGGGTTCTTTGCCTGTGCCGAGGTTAATCCGTGGACCACCGCGCGATCTTGATCCGGTCGGATCTACACGATATGACGGGTGTTATTTCACAAAGGAAATAACAGCCGAGGGGATTATTTCACTAAGGAAATAATAGCCCTAAGTAATCGAAATCGACCAAGCGAAATCAATACTCTTCTCGGGATCAAAAACCAAGTTTTGATCCGGAGGATAACCGTGTGGATCTCAGATCTGATCTCTCTCGATCTCCTGCCTTATTTGACGTGGATGATCGCCAAGAACTAGATCTGAAAAGTCTCCCTCTTCAAAGTTCCAAAGCTTCAATCTTTTTTAGTCTTGAGCCTTCAATCCAGTAGAGTTTCGCCTCCAAAAAATCCAACCTCCAAAACAATGAGCCTAGGGGTCTATTTATAGGCTCCTCAAACCAAATCTGGGCTCAGATCTGGGCCCAGATCTGGGTGGCTCGGCCAGGTAGCTCGGCCACCTAGGTGGCTCGGCCACCGAGCCACCAAAAGGTGGCTCGGCCTTAGCCGAGCCACCAATTGGTGGCTTGGCCTTGGCCGAGCCACCAATTTGGTGGCTCGGCCACCGAGCCACCTAGAGGTGGCTCGGTTTTGGCCGAGCCCTCCGGGTGCTTGATGTTTCGCTGTTTTTCGGTTTTGCGCTCGATTGTTGATCTGGACTCTAATTTGGCAGTCCGGATCCTGATTTGGCAGTAAATCCACTTCGGTGTTCGAGTTTGAGTCCGGATCCGATCTTGATTTGATCTTGATTCGTTCGAGTCCGCTCCCGATCTTGATTTGATCTTGATTCGTTCGAGTCCGCTCCCGATCTTGATTGATGTAGTGGACCCTACGGTTGGATGACTCATTGATTCATCGACCCGTTAGCTTGATTGGGCACGCGATTGGATGTATTCCGTTGTTTGCGTACGGTTCGTTAACCTCGTCGCCTCGTTAATTCGCTTCGTCGCGTCTCATTTGGCTTCGACGTTGTGGTCTAACGATCATGTTTGGATATATCGCCCGATGGTTCGTTGGTTTGTCGAATCACCTTGCCGAGCTGTGTTAAGGGACCTATAAGCAGTTTTATACGCCTACATCGGTACGTCGGCAGCTGTTGTGACTAGAATTGGTGAGTTTTATCAATCATTTGTTTTAAATTTCTGATTAACATTCCATTATAATCATTTTGATTCTCTTGTTTGCAGAATCCTCTCCCAAGAGGCCTATTAACTTGGACCCGAAGTTCTCTGAGGTCTTAATTAAACAATCATCTGATGTAGCGGGTACGTCAACGGCTGCCATTCCTGAATCAACCTTAGTTGTTCAGAAGGCGGACTAACATCATTGGACAAAAAAAAGTCATGTTGAAGGCTCTTATGTTAAACTTGGTATGCTTTGGCTTACCATTGCTTATGGATTTTAAGTCTCGAGCACTCATTTTCTTCTTTTCTTATCACAGTGTCTCCCTCACCCTTGCTTGACTCTATTAAAGCTTTGGCGTCCGATAGGGATCCGGATAAGGTGTTTATCTGTTCAGACATCCAAAGTTTTGCTTATTTTCTAAACCTTATGATTGATCGGATTCTTCATCAAGGGTCACCCTTCGACAGCTTTAGGAGATCACTTGATCGCCATGTAGCAGGAATCAGAGAAGATGGATATCCTGAATTGGCTAACTCTATTGAAGCCTACCTAGCTCAGCTGAAACAACAATTTGAACACATGAGGGACCTTAAGACCAGCGGCATTTCTTTTTATGTATCAACTCAAGTAGATCTCAAACTGCAAGAGTGGCATGCTTCACAAAAATCAGCAGAGCTTGAGCTTTAAAAGTTGAGAGATCGTGTAACCCAAATGAGGTTGGGTATTGCCAAGAAAGTGCAGGCTAAGGCTGGTTTACTTCAATCCTTAGAACTACGTCAAGCTCATATAGCCCGCTTGGAAAAGGAGCTTGTAGAAGCTAAGGATGCTGAGAGTATTCTAAAACTTGATTTGGCTGAAGCTGAGCGCGTCGAAACTGACTTATTCCAGCAGCTGGAACTTCAGGATAAGAGACTTGTTGAAACGGAGCAAGAAGTTCTCCAAGCTCGGAATACCAGCGAAGAATCTTTAAGAGCTAACCTGAAAGCTGAATTTGAATAAGCTTATGCAGAAACGCTCTCAGAAATTGAAGGGCAAATTTGTAATTACAAGTTATGCTTGGATTAAGAGCAAACTCTTCCTTTGTAGTGATACTTTTTTCGTATCAAAAAGTTCTTATGAATAAAGTGGACTCTCTTGCTCATTGAGATTTTATTTTGATTACTCATTCTTGTTTAGAATAAATAACCATAATACTTATAGGATTTTTGGCAAATCCTCAGCCATCAACGGATTTGATATGCCTTTACCGACTACCGTTTGAATCGGGCTAGTATGTGAATTATCTAAATCCATTTCACATATAACGTTGTGCTAAAAGAACTAAATTCTCTTAGACTTTGAACTACAAAATTGAATATGTAGGCTACATGTGTTAGATGTAGGCTTATCTTCAATAAGGGATAGAGATAACATCCCCCACGCGTGGGCGGCATGGATTTTGAAATACAACTAGGTTACATTTTCTTGATAGAAAACGAACCTATAAACAGGGAAGAAGAATCTGATATTCTATCTCCCAGTCTCATGTTTGTTAGTAGGGATAAACCCAAAATCGGAGAGGAATAATTTTATAATCTATCTCTTGGTCTCTTGTTTGTTGGTAGAGATAAACCCAAAATCAGAGATGAAGAATTTTATATTCTATCTCCTGGTCTCTTGTTTGTTGGTAGAGATAAACCCAAAATCGGAGAGGAATAATTTTATATTCTATCTCCTGGTCTCTTATTTGTTGGTAAAGATAAACCCAAAATCAGAGAGGAGGAATTTTATATTCTATCTCCTGGTGCAAAGGAAACTCGAAGTGGGATTTCCGCTTAGAGAATCTGGACGGGTTGAATAATCCTAACTGTCGTAAGGTTTGATTATTCAAATTGAAAAGGGACCTCTCGTTCGTGGAATGAATCGAGAGGAGATTTGGTTGTGGTCCTAACTGTAGTAAGGTTTGACTAAGTGGAAGTTGAGACAATTTTACCTTTAATATGCTGAATTGTTCAAATAGAATTGAGGTCCTTTCGTTTATCGAAAAGGAATCTCAGTTTTGAAAGTGGACCTCTCGTTCATGAAAGGAATCGAGGGGGGATTTTGGCTTTGGTCCTACCTATAGGAAATTTTGACCAAAGAAATGGGAATGGGATACAAATAACAATAGGAATGTTGACTCTTACACACCATTCAGTGGGAATTTTGGTGTCAAACATAAGAATTCAACACAAAACGATTGGGCGATTGATATGAACCAATGAATTGGAAATTGGTCTTTGTATCATAATTTCGACATTGGGAATGTTCGAGGTTAGATACGATGGGAGCTTGAAAATTTTTAATCCATGACGAATTTTAGTGAACCCACCGTCAATTAATCCGATCGGTAAGCAGATTTTGTGGCGTGGGATTGTGAATCATAAATCTTTCTGCAATCATACTGTGGGAGTTTTATGAGGAAAGACCGACTGTATTCTGTCGCCGAATCTCATCTTAACAAAATGCCTGGAAAGTCACAGTGGAAGATTTTTAATTATCAGATAACCACATTGAAAGGGTCTTAATTATTTTTATAACAATTAAGAGTGAATTATTCAAATAATCAGTTTCTATTTAGAGCAATCAACTGATCTTGGGTTATACTGAACATATCCTATACAGGATTTTCCAGGAACTTCCCGTCTTACATAGGTTATCCTGAATATATTACGGATAATACTTCTTCAGGAACTTCCCATTTATCGGCATCATTAGTTTGTTGCCATCCTGGGTAATCAGGCGATATGCACCGTTTGAATAGACTGTTTCTATTACAAATGGCCCTTCCCATTTGGGTTGGAATTTTCCTTTCTTCTTAGAATTGAGAATCATGGGTCTCCGGACGACATGAACCAGGTCTCCTTCCTTAAAGCTTCGTCGTCGGACTTTTTTATCGAAACCCCGAGAAAATCTGGCCTGATAAAACTCGATTTGTATTTCTAAAGGAAGGACAGCTTCGCATCCATATGTTAAGGAATACGGGGTTGCTCCAGTTGGCATACGGACAGTTGTACGATAAGCCCATAGAGCCTCACCCAGTTTGTCATCCCAATCTCGCTTATTAACTTTTACCAGTTTTGCCAGAATTTTGATAATAGTCTTGTTGAAAGCTTCGGCCAATCCATTAGCTGTGGGATTATAAGCGGTCGATGAAACATCTTTAATTCCAAATTTACCGCAGAATTTGATAAATGCGTTGCTGACGAATTGAGGACCATTGTCGTGCACTATTCTCCTCGGGGACACCATATCGATATATGATGTGGTGTTTAATGAATTTGATAACATCGCTCGTCTTTACTTCTTTAAGTGAAACTGCTTCTGCCCATTTCGAAAAGTAATCGGTAATCGCCAAAATAAAATGGTCATCTTTAACTGACGGCGGGAAAATAGGACCTACAATATCCATTCCCCAAGTTTCGAATGGCCATGATGTCGCTGACGGGTGCAGATGCTCTGGAGGCTGGTGCATATAATTTACATGTAATTGACACACTTGACACCGCCGGGCATAATCTACCACGTTTTTTACCATAGTAGGCCAATAATATCCTATCATTCTAAGTCGATCATAGAGTTTGGGACCGGGCTGATGTGCGCCACATGTACCATCGTGCGCCTCTTTGAGTGCTTCTTTCGCTTCTCTATTAGATAGGCAACGGAGTAATAAACCGTCATACGAACGTCGATACAACATTTGTGTCATAGCATTGTAATAAAATTTTGGTGCTCTCCGTCGAATCGAATCCCTTTCTCTTACATCTTCGGGTAAGATACCATGTAAGACATAATCGATAATAGAGAAATGCTAATCTCAAACTTCTGATTCAACTCTTGTTAAGTGTGTTTCTTTGATTTTTAAAGTATAGATTGACACAATGAGCTGGTGAGTTCTCACCGTGATTAATTGTTCCGAATCGGGCGGTTGGGCCAAAGACACCGCCAATGCTGCTAATGTGTCTGCATATGTATTTTGGAGACGTGGAATGTATTCGATAAAGAATTCTTCAAACGAGCTTGCCACCTCGATGGCTACCTGATGGTATGGAATCAGATCTCGATTTCTGACTTCGTACTCTCCTTGTATCTGATTAACTACTAATTGAGAATCGTCAAAAGCTTCAAGGTATTCGACCCCCAGCTCTTTGGAAAAATTAAGCCTAATTATTAATGCATTGTACTCGGCCATATTATTAGAGCATGGTTCAATCAACGAGTATGCTCTAGGCAAGGCATGCTTTTCTGGGGAAACTAAAACGACCCCCACTCATGAGGAAATCTTAGAACATCCGGGTGCGCTCGCCACATTGGTTGCACGGGAAGTCCCATCAAAATATAATTGCCACACTAGTTGATGTGATGTGGTATTAACTTCGTGAGTTTCATCTGGCAGATCGTCGTACAACTCGGCTATATCTTTTGTAGGGGTTTCCGCCAAAAGATCGCAAATAGCTTGTCCCTTAACTGATTTTTGTTGCTTGAAATACAAATCATATTGCGATAAGAGTAAAGCCCACCTGGCTAAACGCCAATTCATGGAGGCCGGTTAGGTCATGAATACTCGGATTGGGTTTATGTTGGAAATGATATAAATTGTCTATCCAACTAAATAATGTCATATTTTTTGGATTGCGAATACTATGGCGAGGCATTCTTTCTCGATCATCGGATAACGAGATTCAGCTCCTATCAATGTACGACTTAGGTAATACACAGCTTGTTCGTGACCGTTATCGTCGTCTTGTGCGAGTAATGCACTCAACGAATGGCTCGTCATTTTGACGTAAATCAAAAACGGTCTGTCCGATTTCGGTGCAACGAGAATAGGTGGATTCGCTAGATATGTTTTAATATCTTCGAACGCCTTTTGACATGCTTCATCCTAACTGAACGACACGCCTTTCTTCGTGAGTTTGGAGAACGGTTGACATTTTCCGGATAGGTTCGATATAAATCGACGGATATATGTCAATCGACCTTGCAGCCCTCTGAGTTCTTTAAGATTTCTCCGGGGTTGTAGTTCATGTATCGCTTTCACCTTATCAGGATCGATATGAATACCTTTTGTAGTGACGACGAACCCAAGAAATTTACCGCTGGACATTCCAAGGAAGAATTTAGTCGGGTTTATTTTTAGCTGATGACTCCTCATAAGATCGAACATTGTCTTCAGATCATTAATATGATTGTTTTTGTCGTGGTTCTTAACAACCAGATCATCGACGTAGCATTCGACGGTCTTCCGGAGGTGCTCTTGAAAAATTTTCGTCATTGCTTGTTGATACGTGGCTCCGGCGTTCTTCAAACCGAAAGGCATAACAGAAGACACCTAGGGGTGTTCTGAATGCAGTATGATTTTCATCGTCTAGGTGCATCTTGATCTGATTATATCCAGAAAATCCATCCATAAATGACATTCTCTCAAACCCGCACGTGTTGTCAATAATAACATCCGTAATTGGTAGAGGGAAGTCGTCCTTAGGACAGGCGGTATTCAGATCTCTAAAGTCAATGCAAACTCTAATTTTTCCATTCTTTTTTAGGACTGGAACAATATTGGCCAACCAATCAGGATGTTGTTTTTCCTTGACGAAACCTGAATCAATCAGTTTCTTGACTTTAGCTTCTATCGCCTCCATAATCTGTGGACGAAATCGTCTTTGTTGTTGTTTGACGGGTTTGACATCCGGTTTAATATTAAGTCTATGCATTGCCACATTCGGGTCAAGTCCCGGCATATCTTCGTAATTCCAAGTGAACACGTCGATATATTCTCTGACGAGAGTAATTAATTCTTTCTTCTCGCCTGCCGGCAGATCATCGCTAATAAATATGGGTTTCGGATTGATTTTATCACCCATATTAATCTGGACTACTTTATCCACAGTAGGAGGTTCCCTTTGTTCGAATCGATCGCCATATTGGATATTCATATAATGTATCCAGGGATCTTCCCAAGTGGGCAACTGATCATCTCCTTCTGTTGTGGAAGGATCAACTGTCGCTATGTTCGACATTAGGGTTTTGAACCTTTCCCCAATGCTCACATCAGAATCCCAGGTTGAAGCATCGGACGAATACCCACTCTTATTTATTAGCTGGCTAATGATCTGCTGGCAATATTCATCATCAGATGACGAAACATAACCTAGACCCCTTCTATGGCTGTAATAATTATCAGGTCTCCCTTTCGGTACATAGGTAGGATGGGGTGGAACCCTGGCTCCTTGACCAAAACGGAGACCTTCACCGAGTGCTAGGTTATATCCTTGCTTCTTCATGTAATCGTTTGCTTGTAAACTAAACCTAGAGAAATGTTGTCCATGTCCTTCATCATCTGAGTTGGTGTCCAAGAAGAGATCAGGGGTTGGGGATGGTTTTCCTTTTTCAAAGATTATTTTTTTTTCACCCCATGTCTTTGCAGGTAGGATTACAGTCGTTCCGACTGAACCTTGAAGATATTTCGTCATCGTGCAAGACGAACGAAGTAGCATGTGTAAGTCTGGGTTA
Organism: Asparagus kiusianus; assembly: GCA_022839385.1. NCBI lineage: Eukaryota > Viridiplantae > Streptophyta > Magnoliopsida > Asparagales > Asparagaceae > Asparagus > Asparagus kiusianus. The sequence goes on from BQKN01066923.1 coordinate 15,622, forward strand.
TCATATAATTTGTGTAATACATCATCGAGACAACACAAGTACTCTAAATCATCATTTATTATTTCATCGGCAAGTTGCCAGTTACAACTTTCATCCGACGAATTACCACCGTCAAGATCGATTACAAGAGGTTCAATGTTATTCAATACAAGACCTTCACTATAATCGAGTCCGGCTTCGGTATCAGCTTCTTCTCCGTTGTCCGTACCATGGGCCGATGGTTTAGTATCGGATTCGGCACCATAGAGAAGGGAGTCGGTAAAGTAATTTTCTAACCCCTTGAATGGTTGCTTATCCGCGACCACCGTCTTGACCTCATCGTTAGTGTCAACATATTTCAGACACTGATGGAGGGTGGAGGGAACTATAAGATTACTATGGATTCATGGGCGACCCAACAGTAAGTTATAGGAAATCTCCGCATCAATCACATAGCAAGTGACTTCCGACTTCAAGTCTCCGAGTTGATATTTCACCCGGATTTTTCCCAACGGTCTTGACCCACTAGTATTGAATCCGTAGATGACAGTTCCCATAGAGGCTAGCTTGTTAACGGGAATTCCGAGGTGGTACATTAATCATAGCGGCATAATGCTGACAGCGGAACCCGGGTCAACTTGAATCCGGTTGACAACGCTCGAGCCAATATATCCGGTGAAATATAGAGGTCTATCATGTTTTGAATTCTTCACTTGCATGTCTTCTTTGGTGAAAGCGATGCAAAGGAACTTTGTGGCTGCCAGGTTGCAATGCTGGAATGAAGATTCTGGCTCTTCAAGGGCTGGCTTGATTTGGGTAAGGAACACATCCGAATCAGCTAAAGCTTCTTGTAATGCTTCCCTAGTATCCTTTGAAAAGCGTAATAACTCGTATAGCGTGATCCTTGCTGGGATATTGGCTAACTGAGTCATAACGTCGAAACGGTATTAAGAATTCGAACTTTCCGGTTTATCTCATCCAATCGGTCGATTAAAATGAGACTGCTTCGGCACTTGAACCTCTTTATGTTGGGGTTCTTTTTCTTTCTGTTTAGCTGGTTGTTGTGGTTTTTCAGTAGCCACAGGAGGAGTTGCAACTACCCCCAGTTCTGCAAGGGTTTTAGCGTTTAGGTTAAAGGTTTCAGGATACTTATAATGGTATTCGTTCCCACCCCTTGTAGCCAAAGATTCTTGCTCTTCCTCAAAAAATGGTAAAGCTGGAATTTCTTCGTCATTCTTCTCAATAATTGCCGAGGCTCCATAACAGGACTTCTCTTTTTCCTTGCTTTTTAATTTCTTCTTTGACGTGGATGTCGTCCATTGTTCATCTTCAAGCAAATCCGGATGAACCCAAAGGATTTCGCCGTTAGGGGTCGTGTGTGGCACAAGCCCTTTTTGGCGTTGTCCATGAGGGTCATCGTTGATGGTTTGTATTTTGACCTTTGATACTGGCTCGGCTTAAAACCAGGATAAAGGAACTGAACCGAAGCTAATAGATACTATATTTGCACCTGTTGGCCTTCTTGTTTTGATGATGTTTAACAAACAATTTACTTCTAATGTTATTTGTCTAGTATTTGTGTTTTTGTATTTATTCTAGGCAAACAATGAGTTGGAGGATGGATGGAATAGCGCTTCAACGACGATATCCAATGGAGGTTGGAGGAATTGTGGAGTGAAGCAACGTACAATTCAAGTTAAAGATCAAGTTCAAGCTTCATCCGCAATGTGTACCAAGTCAAGCTTAATTGAAGATCAAGATCAAAGCTTGGGTAACTTAGTTTAGATTTTATATTATGTGTGTTAAATACCTTAAGCTCAATATCATATACACACACGTATTTGGTTTTTATGTATATATATAGTTATATATATACATGCATGGTTTTGGGTTTTCATGCTTTGGACATACTTGCAAAATACATGAGTTTTCACAAATAAAAATTTAATTTGAGAAATTCTTTTTCTAACATGTTTGTTTTCATGTTTATAAATATTTCGCAAAGTTTCATCAAGTTTGGAATTGATTTGTTATGTTTAATGGAATTTACAAAATCATGTTTTTGTTCGTGCACATGTTCATGTATGTTTTACAAAACAGATGAGTTTTCATAAATGGGAAGTGTTATTCAAGAAATTCTTTCTTTGACATGTTTATCTACATGTTTAGAAACTTTTCTCAAAATTTTACTATTTTTGGAGTTGATTTACTATGCCCAATTGATTTTACAAAATCATGTATGTCTGCAGTTTTTCAGAAACTATAAATCTGTATTCAAACATTTATTTCTCTCAACTGGGAAATTATTTTTCAGAAATTCTTTCTCTAACATGTTTATATACATGTCTAGAACCCTACCAAAACATTTCATGATTTTTGGAATTGATTTAATATTTTTACTTGATTTTACAATATCAGATACGCAAATTTCCAGAATGCTGGATTTTGGGGTACTTTGGTCTTTTCAGCCTATAACGGCTAGTAACGGCTAGTTTTTGATATTTTCGGTTTTTGGGGATTTGTGGCTGGTTTAAGAGGCTATAAAAAGCTCTCAACTTTCATTGTTTCTTATGGATGTTTAAGAGAGTTTTAAAAAGAGTTTTAAAAGTTTGTTGAAGGGTTTTTAAGTTTGTTTCAAGAGTTTGTTTGTGAAGAAAATTCCACAAGAGCTTGAGGAGATCATCTATTGAAGTTTGAGCTTCCAACTATTCTCCTTCCACCTCTTGATCTATTGAGAAGTTTTCTAAACTCTTATCTAGCTTTACATTTGCTTAGTTATTTGATTATATTTCTTTAAAGCTAGTTTTTTATATTGAGTTTAGATTTGATTTATATCTCATTGTTACACACACCCACTTAAGCTTATTGTATCTTTCATATATAGTATATTAGGGTTGTGAGAGATTGTAACATTGAGTTGTGCTTTATTGAGTTCTCATCTATTGTAGAGAACAAATTTATATTTGTTACATTATGAGTGTTGTAAGGTTTTCGGTGAGCTAGAAAACCGAGTGTGTTGTGAAGTTTTCGGTGAACTAAAAAACCGATTGTGAGGAGTGACGTTGTTTGGTGAGCGTTGAAAACCGACACCGTGAGGTGTAAACGTTATTCGGGTGAGCGTAGAAAACCCGGTTGAGATAGTGGATTTCTCCCCGGGAGTGGGGAGCGGAGACGTAGGACGGAAGGTCCGAACTCCGTGATCATATTGTGTGTTTGAGTTTTGCTTTGGCGCACTTAATCTTATGTTTATATATCTTGTCGCCATTGTTCATATCTCATTATTTATATCATCCACTATCTAGCTCATATTATTTAACCCTTGTGTTAGTTTTATATCCTTGCACATATATTGCTTATATCTCATTGCTAGGATATTTTTTGTTGTTCATATTGCTTATCCTAGCTCATATATCTTGTTGTATTTCATACTTGCTAGGATAGCTTGTTAATTAATTTTAATTGGTATATAATCGGATTAGATTAGCATAAGACCCTAATCACCCCCCTCCCCCCCTCTAGGGTCTAACAGCACCTACTTTCTTCTCTTTTGGTTTCAGCGTCATGATACCAACGTCGATTAAGGTTTGTATTTTATCTTTTAATACATAACACGCCTTAGTGGGATGGTGGACCCTTCTGTGATATGCATAATATTTTGGGTCGTTAGTTTTCTTTGCTTCTTCTTGGTTCGTGACAGGTGGAAGTTTGATCTTATTGTTATCCAATAGATACTTGAAGATGACCGGAACTTTATCATCCTTGAAAGAATATTCTTTCGGGAATCTGGGTTCTGAAGTCTTAGGTTGCCTCGGAGGCTGTTGATTCTGATTTTGTGCCAATTGGAAGGATGACTGCTGCGGTTGTTGTTGTTACGGCTGTTGTGATGTTTGATGTGCATCAACAGCAGCTGCGGACCCTCTTCCTCTGCCTCGAGGGTTAAAGTTCTGTTTTTGAGGATTAGCTGGTGGCTGACCCCTCTCTAACTTCTTTCTCTTGATAAAGCACTCAGCTTGTTCACCTCTCACTTTCAATTCTTTTCATGTTTTGGAGGGCATAACCCCCATGACTTCTAATACATCCAATGACAAGTTATTATGGCATGTCTGTAGGATGAATTCTTCCGTAAGTGGATCTCAGCAATTCACTACCTTGTTCCGAAATCGTTTGACAAAGACATCAACTAACTCCCCATCTTTCTGCTTTTCGTCCAACAAGGTGCCAATAGAGACCTTAGTGTCATCGTCGAAGAAATTAGTGAGGAACAACCCTTCCATATCCTCCCAGCTAGTGATACTCCTGGGTTTAAGACGTCAGTACCAATCGAAGGCAGGCCCACGGAGGGTTCTTACGAATGATCGGACCATCAAAGCTTCATTTCCGGATATTGTGCCAAGATGCGACTTGAAATAGATCAAGTGCTGAGTGGGTGAACCCCTGCCATCAAAAGGAGTAAAATTAATCAAACTAAATTTTGGGGGATAAGGAATCAGATCCCACTCCCTCGGGTACGGGTATGGAATGCCCGTTTTCTTCACTTCCTGGGTCATCATCAGAGCATTGACTTTGCTCTCAAGATCTTGCATCTTCTTGTCCTCTTCCTCACTCTTCTTCAAGTAGATTTGAGGAGGTTGAGTAGATGACTTAACCGGACCGCTTCCAAAATTATCTTTATCAAGAGGAGGATCAGCAAAGATAGTCTCATCTTCCTCATTATCGACCTCAGTTATACGTACAGGTATAGCGTTACGCTGGCTGGATTCTGCCTTTTGGCTCGATTCCGGTTGGTGTTGTTGAGCCTGCAAATCTTGCATCTGCTGCATTATCAACTCCATCTTGGTTTTGATTTCAACTCTAATTTCCTCACGTTGTTTAGCTAACGCTTCCTACAGTATCTGACCTAGTTAATCCGACGTGATTGCGAATAATTCTCTGACTTGCTCAACACTGGATGTGGTATCGTCCGAAGCAACAGCAGAACAAGTATCTGATAGTTCCTCATCTGAAGATAAACTTTCGTGCATTCTCTTGTAGTCTCGACGTCGGTTGGCTCTTCGTTGTAACCGCGACATCCGTTGAGAGAGACCCCGCTCAACTCTCCCTCCTGGAGAGAAATCAGGATCTGGGTTAACCAAATGTTTCTTTCCTCTACCGGCCATATTAATAGTGACCTCTGGGAACTCATCTTGTTGAATTGCAGGTTTCTTCTTGCTGAAACGCCTCATTTTAGGTTTTGACATTTTGGTGGAAAGTCTTTGAAATACTGAGACTCTCGTTGGTTTAGTTTTGGAGCAACCGCATTCTGTCAATACTATCTTAATGAGCCTCTCGCATGCGCAATGAGACTCATCTTCTCGGAGAATTCTTTTTCGTGAGTTATTACTTTGATAGTACAGCTCATCATTATTGTGATTTGAGCAACCTATCTTTTGCTTTTGAACTTTGTTGTCATGCACAGAACGACTAGTCATCGTCTCTGGGCGATCCAAAGTTGAATTCTTCAATCCACTCCCTTGCGGGTATAGAGTTTTTACAGGCCCTAAACGAGAGTAAATTGGTATTTTCTCGTTTTGGACTTGTTCTGTTCTGACAGGAGGATATTTACGACCCCCTGCGTAAGAAACCATTAAGGGTTTATTTGCTGGATCCGAGTGTTCTTTGATTAAAGTTTTGCCTCGTTCATCAAGTAGAGGACCGAGACGATTCTCCATTGTGACTTTGGATTTCGACAAGTCAGGACTGACCCAAGGCTTCACTGGTGATGGAATAGGCATAGTTGTAGTTGATGGGGTAGGAGCAGATATTGATGAGGTCGAAGAAATGCTTTTATAAACTTCCTTTTGACCACGACGGGGATTGGTGTCGCGGTTAAGAGATGTGCCACCTTTCTCTAATTTTTGTACATGTTTGGTTTTGGGAATCCAAACTTTACCGTTTTTTAGCGATTTCTCAGACACCATTTCTTTCTTCATTCCTTGCGTCTGTTGACGAAGGGCACGGGCACGAGTGGCCTTCACCTGACGCTTTTGTATACGTTCTTTAAGGGTCGAACGAGCACTTTTGACGAGAGTCCATTCCTCCGTCGTAAGTTGTGCAGAAATGTGATTAGTTTGCCGCTGAGGCAACTGGACCACTTTATGCTTCCTCGACTCTAGGTCCGCATAGTAATGGACCCCGTCGGTTTGTTGTAAGGCCTTGGCCAATTGACGAGCATGGTGCTGACGTTGTCTCTGACGAGCCCTCTTCGTCAGCGCCGGTAGGTTTTGATTCAATGATGCCTTAACTAGTGAAGGGTCATTAGGAGCAGATATGTTGCAAGCAGAGTCCTTAGCAACAATTGGGTAAGAGTCTTCGCATATAGACTTCACCGAAGTTGAAGACTGGATAACCTTCTTGAAAGATGAAACCTTCCTATACTTACGAGGCGAGGAAGGTTTTGAGGATGAGGATGACAGGTGTTTGCTGGAAAATTGCAATAAAGAGAATGAAAGAAAATTGACTTGTATTCCTTTAATCTCGGTTACAATTCGATTACAAAAGAGAGGAGAACGAATTCGGTTCTCCCCTTTGTTTAAAACTAGGTTCTTCATGGTGGCGATGGAGTGCCTCCCTCGAATGCTCGCGTCGAGTTTGCTCTCCGTTGACGATCCGCACGTCTTGATTCACTAGAACGATATCTCCTCCTCACGATTTGACGTTGTGGAGAACTTGCGTGGCAAGTTTGAAACTCTTGATGAGTTGATAACTCTGAACGAGTTTGGAACTCTATGAAAGAGTTGATTTAACCAAAAGTCGGTTATAAGCCAAGGATGAAAAAGCTTTTGTTGTAGATCTCCCAAGCTCCCGAAATGCTCCAAGGATCCCCCTTTGCTGCCAGATCTCAGATTTGAAAAAGCTCGCCGAAAGGATGCCCGAATCCCCTCTGCTCCTAGATCCAAAAAGTCAGCCAAAAAGAAGGACCCAAACTCAGTTGAGTTTACCCCTATTTATAGGGAATTAAGGGGTGTAACCGCCTCCTTAATTCTCTCCATAATGGGGTTGAGAAGGGTGTAACCGCCCCCTTAATCCGCTCCCAAGTGGGACGGAAATCCCTCAGATCATGTTGGGAAAACGGTTCCTGTAATCGTTCAGCTCGTGTTTGAACGAGTCAAACGCCCACGTTGGCGTTCGGGACCTTAACTCCGCGTTTTAGACTAGAGACACGGAGTTGGGTACCCGCTGGACGTTGAAAAACATGGGACAGCATTTTGATGTTGTAACGTGGGTTCGACCCTGGCGTTTTGATGTTGTAACGCGGGTTCGACACTGGCGTTTTACTGTTGACACACGGGGAGGACCTCCACATTTTGGTCTTGATACACGGGGAGGACCTCCGCATTTTAGTCTTGATACGAGGGGAGGACCTCCGCGTCTTGCCTTGAAGAGATTATCACCAAGTAATCTCTTTTGTCATGGCGTTGCAAAGATCATTGTCTTGTAATCTTCGTCTTGGCTCCTTGAGAATATAAGAGTCGTCAGATTGTAACTCCCGATGTTGATTGTGAATGTTGTTGAACTAGAGCTCTCATCGGTTGTCGTGAAGGTCGTCAGATTGTAACCTTCATCGATCTACGTGAAAGTCTTCAGATTATAACCTTCTGAAAGTCGTCAGATTGTAACTTCCATCATCGGTGTTTGATGGGGGATAAGCTATCTATTGTGATTTTTAGACAGCCTACGACAGGTACTCCTCGAATTTTGCTTGATCGAACTCATCTTCGATCTCTTCGTTGATCACGATCTTGATTGGTTGCGACACTACGGCCTCGGCAGCGAGGCCGCTGGCTCCCACTGTGGTCGCCAGTTTGTTTTCTTTAAAAGTTGGTTTCGTTGTGGAATCCATTATATCTTTAATCGATTACAACAAATTTGAAAGAAATAGTCTTTTTATAAGACTTCTTTTACACAATAAAATGAAAAATACAACTTTTTAGAAAATAACACAAAAATCGTCGATCGATCTCTGTTTTATGGGACTTTGCCTGTATCGGGAGTGCTTTGGCTCGTGGACCACCGATTCACAGATCGTGAAGGTCTTTGGTATTCTTCCTTCGTTTAGAAGCAAGAATGAAAATCAATAAATATCTTATCAAAGTAAGATGATCACTCTTCTTAAGATCAAGTCAAAACTCGAATCTCAAAGAATCACACAAGGAATTCAAATTTGTTGCTCTCTCTGCTCTCTATGCTCCGCTCTAATTCAATCTGCTCGATCCCTATAAATAATGGCCCTAGGGGGGTATTTATTGCCTCCAGGAGAAGTTCAAGTAAAAATACCAAGTTCTGGAGAAAATGTGCCCGCGAGACAGTGTTTGTTATCTCGGCGGCCGAGACAGTGTTTGCTATCTCGGCCGCCGAGACAGTGTTTACTGTCTCGGCTTCCGAGACAGTAAAGACTGTCTCAGAAAACCCAACTGCCCGGTGGTTTTCATTGTAACTGCCTTCCCACGTTTCAAACTCCATTATTTTGGCAGTTATCCACGTAATTCTCGTCCACGATGTTTCCCACATTCTTTGACAGTTAATGGACACGTGTCTTGCAGTTATTTCAATAATTTTTAACCGTTTCAGAGCTGTCTCGCGTGCGAGATAGTAAACACTGTCTCGCGTCCGAGACAGTAAACACTGTCTCGCGTGCGAGACAGTCCACATCGTCTTGATCTTTCCAAGATAGCATGAGGCCAATTCCTGTGATCTTTTGGATGATCTTCTCTTTGATTTGAGCCGTATTTGGATATCCATCAACATTTTTTATACGCCTACAAGCATAAGGTCGTCTTTTGTGATCTTTGGATGACCTTCTCTTTATTTGGATATCTATCAGCATTTTTTTGATGCCTACAGTAGAATCCTTCAAAATCCGAGTGAAATCTCCCGAAACAAGAGCTTCACCCAAATCAGAAACAAAGAGAGGAAAAAGAGGCAAAAACTAGTCGAAAATCGCCAAGAAATCGCTCCAAAGTCACTGGAAAATCAACGTGAAACCCTCGAAAAAAACCTAAGTCGGGCTTTTATACCCCCGACTCAGTGGACCAAGACAGTATTCACTATCTCGGACAGCGAGATAGTTCCCACTGTCTCGTAGTACGAGACAGTATACTCTGTCTCGCAGTGCGAGACAGTATTCACTGTCTCGCTGAGCGAGACAGTGGCGACTGTCTCGGGTAGAATTCGCTATTTTATGGTGTTTTCCACCCCGATGCAGATACTCCAATAGGTACACGAGTCTATACTGTTTCCCTGGCCTCAGTAGGAAATTTCTGGAGAATATCCCTCAGAATATTCTTAAGAATAACCTGATTGCCTCCTAACGGGTATACGAGGTTAAACTATTTTCCGAAAACTCCAAAAATGCATGAGTATAAACTGTGTTCCTATGAAGACTGATACAATGATAAAGAATCTGGTATCAATTTGGCGACAAAAAACTAAATTCACAAGCCTAAATTCTAGCTTTGGTTCAAGATTTTGACAACGGTCAAGCGATAAACGTAGTACCAGAAGAATCTTAGCTATTCTACAAAGCATTGAATAGATTGAGAGATAAAGAGGTCAAGAGTTGAAATCATTTACGGGTCCCTCTACATGATCTACTCAACCAAGTATTGAAGGGAATGTAAGTCAGACCTGTCTTAGCCAAAGTGTCCCAGACTCCTCTATAAAAGGATGAGTCTGGAATACTTTGGAGGGGGTATCTATAGGCATCAAAAAAATATTGATAGATATCCAAACACAACTCAAGACAAATAGAAGATCATCCAAAGATCACATGAAATGGCCTTACACTGTCTCGAAATGATCAAGACAGTGTAGACTGTCTCACACGCAAGACAGTGTCGACTGTCTCGCAGTGCGAGACAGTGTTGACTGTCTCGCATGCGAGACAGCATCGACTGTCTCACATGCGAGACAGCATCGACTGTCTCGCACGCAAGACAGTGTTGACTATCTCGCACGCAAGACAGCTCTGAAATGTTCAAGAAATTGGTAAAATAACTGCATGATACGTGGCCATCAACTATTCAAGAACGTGGGCGAGAATCACGTGGATAACTGTCAAAATAACAGAGTTTGAAATGTGGGAAGGCATTTACAATAGAAACCGTTGGGCGATTTGGGCTTTTCGAGACAGCCTTTACTGTCTCGGAAGCCGAGACATTCATTACTGTCTCGGCCGCCGAGACAGACAACACTGTCTCGCAGGAAAAACTCTCCTATGACGTTGTATTTTTAGTTAAATGTTCCCAGAGGCTATAAATACCCCCAAGGGCCATTACTGAGGAGGATTCGAGCTGATCTGAGATCTAAGAGCAGAGAGCAGATAGAGTAGCAGACTTGAATTACTTGTGTGATTCCTTGAGATTTAAGCTTTGACTTGATCTTAAGAAGAGTGTTCATCTTACTTTGATAAGATATTCACTGATTTTTATTCTTGCTTCTAAACGAAGGAAGAATACCAAAGACTCTCACGATCTGTGAATCGGTGGTCCACGAGTTAAAGCACTCCCGGCACATGCAAAGTACCATAAAACAGGAATCGATAAACAATTTCTGTGTTATTTTCTAGAGAGTTGTAATTTTCCTTTTATTCTGTAGAAGAAGTCTTATAAAAAGACTATTTTCTTTTGAATTTGTTGTAATCGATCGAAGATATAATGAATTCTACAATAGCATCAACTTTCGACGAAAACAGCGAGATTTGCCGATTGAGGTTGATGATGGGCTCAAAGGATTTGAGATTTAGGTTTAGGGTTTGGGTAGATGATAGGATTGGTAAATTGTAATTTGTTTATGTTTATTTCTCTGTGTGGTTCTCTTTTATGAATGAGGTTGTCTATTATATTTTGATGCAATATGATTTGATGCATTCCCATCCATTCTTACAAAATATGCTTTAGACATGTCTTCATAAATTTGTTAAACCAATTTTGATGCACTGGCCTGGTAGCAAGCTGAGAGAAAAGGCTCTGAATAATGCCATGGAGCATATACACTATGAAGATAACAACTCTAGGTACCTTTCTCTCAGTGTTCTGGCCAAGGTAAGCATAAAAAAAGCCCCCTGATGGACTTTTCATTTAGTAGGATATTTTGGTTCATTACTGATTGATAGAATGCATGAGATCATCTTTTATCGCACGATAAAATCATTCTTTTGATTCGTTAAATTGTAGAGAGCTTAGAGGATCTGTGAAATGTTTTTTAACTTAAGTTTTCATTTGATTTGGATGTTTATGCCCTCAGAATACAGGTTATATGGTTCTTGCTGGTAAAAGAGCACATGTAGAGCACAAGCAACAATGGGCAAAATTTCATACATTTTGGGGTCCTACCATATGATGTTACGCTCAAAAGGTTGTACCTGGTAATATGAAAGCCTGATAGGTGCATTAGTTCGGTTGTAATTAGTAATAAAAAAACTCATACATGTTCATTATGCAAAGGTATCTCAGTTGTTAGTTTGCATGTGTGATTTTCTTTACAAGTATGTTTTATATGTGTCATGGCATTGGTAAGATGTTTTTATATGGAGAGCAATTTTTGTATCCTTTACACCGTCGAATCCTTTGGGTTATCTGTTACACTGTTCTTTTTTTATAGTTTTTTTACGCATTATAACAAACATCTGAAGAAGATATGGCTCTTTGATTCCTCTCTAGCATCATGAACATCTACATGTTGTTGTAGAATGATTTTATGTCAAGGGATTCAAATGAATAAACAAAATTTTCTTTTTTAGGGGGTTAATCACCTAGAACTTAAAATTGGAGCTGGGATAATATGTAGGATAAATTTTTAAGGTGTTAGTCATATAGAACTAAAACTAGAACAAAATTTTACAGTGTTAGTCAAGTAGAACTCTAAACAAAGCTAGAATTGGGATAATGGTACAAAATTATCCCACTTTTTTTATTTTTCTATACAAAATGAGAGTTTTAGTCTCTCAAATTATTCCAAGTTTTAACTTAGAACTAGGTGGTAAAAAGCTAAAACTCATATTTATTTTGTTATTTTTTATTTTTTTTTATTTTTTTCTTTACTTCTTTCCTATTATGGTTATCACCATCATTATAATATTAATTGTTAATATCTTATAGTCTAACCAAAAGTTATTTAATAGTAAAAAACATTCTTATAAGCAATTATCAATCAATAATAGTAAGTTTAAAATACATAAATAGTATTTATATCTTCAAAATACATAGATATATATTTCATGATTATAAAAATTTATCACATGTTATTTTATCAAAATATCACGCTTCACAAAATTGTTGCTATTTATCCCACTAAAATATTTCACTAGCGAAAAATTATTTTACTTTAACAATTATCCCGTTTTGCATGAAAATGTCCCAATTGACTAACACCCCCTTAGAAACCGTGCTTTGCACGGGTATAAATACTAGTGTTTATTAGAGTGTAAAGGGTAAACATCATATCGATCCAAATAGGTCTCACTGGGCTTGCCCGAACAAAAATAGTAGTGTTTTATTATAAAACTATATCATACTCCTTTTAAAAGCACGAGTTTGGAAAAATCTTTCGGTAGACAAAAATACCCTTGAAATTCAAATACTAATTCGTTAAGTAAGAGTAAGTTGATAACTAGATGAATTCTTATTGAATATACATAGTATGAAGATAAGGATATAGTTTAAATTGAAATGTAAACATGAATGAAATTATTAAATGCCAAATTCATAAATGTTTACGAGATGGGGGAGGGTCCGTCCATTTGAGATTATAGACAAAATTTCATCTACAATTTGCGAGACGTTAGCATGAAAAAAGCCTACAATATAATAGCTTGAGCATTTTATTTTAAAGTACACCACATAAATAATTACTCTGAAAAAATATACCAAGTTAGAACAATATAGTAACTTATACCATATACCAAATTACCAAAATGCAAGACGAGTTTAAAATTAAATTAATGGACTATTCTAATGCTACGAATGAATTTGGAAGTGACTGAGTTTAGAATTAATAGCGATAAAACTTTGGATTCATAGCAAGCGATGTGTTTAAACGTAAATGGAGGTAAAACTTTGGGTTCATAGGCAAAATGAAAGTGGATTGATTAAAATAAGTTGCAGTTAAACTTTAAATTTATAGGAAAAAAACCTAATAAAACTTTCTAAGAGGGTTTAAAGATTAATTATTATATTATATATATACTCTCGTACGAGTTTGGGTAAAGTTTTCTACGGTTAATATTATTTTTCACTATTTTAAATATTACATTTTTAAACATAAACAGATAAACTATCCTAATCCTAATTATCCTATCACGTGAATCATATCACTGTCGCTACGTATTTGCCCTAATGGTTTTTTAATGGCCCATGAGAAATTGTAAATGGACCTTGATAGGAGCCAAGATGTATACAAATCTTTATTATCAAACCTGGTTTTAGTAAATTTTTAGTGTAACTTTATCTATAAACCAAACTATTAGTACAAAGTTTGATTGTTTAAAATTTTTATAAAAATGAAATCAATAGGCCTGAACATCCAAATAGAGAGAACTTTTAGTTTAGTCGAAGCCATCATAATCCTAATTATACTATCACGTGAATCACCAATTTAAAATTTCTATCACTACTTTTTTCTTCTGTCCTATAGTTGTTGTGAACTATATTCTTATCCTAATACCACAACCACGGGAACTATATTAAGAGAAATATGAAGAACTTTAGTATCAAGTTCTTTCATTGAACTTGGTAGTGAGGTGGTCAAATCTACCACGTACATCACGTCTCGAAAATGGAGCCTCTTTTTTGGAGTAGGTGAATGGTGATTGAGGCTCTATCTTCGAGACGTGATGTAGGGGCCAGATCTGGTCACGTCACTACCAAGTTCAATGAAAAAACTTGGTACCAAGATTCTCCATATTTCTTATTAATATACCTCTGGTTGTTGTATTCTCAGTCACCATTCACCAACTCCAAAAAAG
>BQKN01066923.1:58230-79263 GCA_022839385.1 Asparagus kiusianus
CCAATAATGGTGTTTGTAAATCATCATCAAAACAAAGGGCCTAACAAAGTAGTCCTTAGTCATATTGAAGATTATCTCGCTTCTATAAATTAAATATCATTATCAAGTAAAAAATTAGATATCAAAGTTGTGTCAACTGTGAGGCACGATTCAAGTGTGCGAGCGATTTTTTATAGTTAAATACAATTTAAAAATTAGAATTTGATTAGGAATAGGTTATTTGATTAGGATTAGAATAAATCATTAAATACAATTTAAAAATTAGAATTTGATTATTATTAGGATAGTTCAAACTTTATAGGGATATTTTTTGTCTACCGAAAGATTTTCACGAACTCGTGCTTTTAAAAGGAGTATGATATTCTATAGAACAAATAGCATTTTGAAGGCTAATGCTTCTGGTCCCTCTCTTAGGAGAAGCATGCATAACTGATTACGCTTCTCTTAATTATTAATGTTGTTATTATAAAGACAAGGGGCCTGACATATAATTGTTGATTTGACAATTTTTTGGGGAAAGGTAACTCCATTCTATGTTTAGAAAAGCAGATTTAGCTACATTTAGAAAATTAGAAAAGTAGATTTAATGGTAAACAGCTTCACCTATGTTCATTATGTTCGGAAAAGTAGATTTTGCTTTTGCTTTTCATAGTTTATTTTATGACCTAGTTCCTGGGCTAATTTGTGTAGTTATTTTCTACCTGCATCAATTAAAAAAAAGGGAACTGTTCTAAGAACTTGTGTATGATCAGATTATTACTTTATGTTGTTTATTATCCACTCCGAATAAAGGAGCTTTCACTACAACGATGTCTGAAAAACTGTAACTTTAAGAACTTATGCTTCATAAGGTTGTCTTGAAAATGCTTATTTGTTTATTTCAATTTTTTTCGCTGGTTCCATGATTATTGTAAATCTACATGATTACTTAAGCTATTATGTGAAATATTTATTTGCTTTTAAGTGGTTATAGACATTGAGCCTCGGTATCATCGTGTATGGTTTCTGTCTGCAATAAGTTGATATTTGATATTTTGATTAATGAAGCCGCAAGGATTAAAGCCCAATCATCAGAACAGGCCTTTTACAATTGCTAAGAAAGACGGCATATTTTACATATTTTTAGAAGCCTTTAATCAGTATTCCAATGTGGCTTCGAATTTCCTCATGATGGTTGCTGAACCTATAGCGACAAGGTAATTCCTTTTTACTCAGAAGTTAATCTGCATTTTGATATTTTTTTGTTTTGAGGATAAATCTATAATTCTTATGTGTTGATTAATGAGAAAAATCATCATTAAGAATATTAATCGAACTTGAACGCCATCTCCTTGTAAATATAGCTCTCGTGACTGCTCTTATTTATATTTTTACTTGAGTGTAGATCCGATACCATACATGAATACGTGGTAACTAAATGGACAATCCACACTGCTTTGACCCTATACCAGTGTAAGCTGGATAATATCTTGGACAAAATTCACATGTTGTCCAAGAATTCAAATGATGATGCTCCGTTACAAAAGATGATATCAAAAGTTGAGAAGTATGCTAGAAAGTGTGGAAAGGTGAACATGACATTCCAGAACAATCAATGCATTCTGGAGTCATCGGTTCAAGAGGTATTTCCCATATAATGTTAAGTTTCTTCATTTCACAATTTTTGCAGTTTGAGTGGTGAGTTTAGGATGCTTCTATTTCGGATATTATTGAAGAAATTCAGGGTAAAAGTTCTTTTGTCTTTGTCAGGATGGTTCCAGCGCTGTGAACACATACACTAAACGGCTTGATTTTACAAAGGTATTTATGGTTTGCTGAGAAGACAAAATAATTGTTCTGGTTTTAGTAGACTTATCTGGTACCATTGTTTTTTTAGGCTATTGAATACAGAAAGAAGTATGTGGACATGGGATATACAATATTTGAAGAATATTACATTGTTTTTTTAGGCTATTGAATACAGAAAGAAGTATGTGGACATGGGATATACAATATTTGAAGAATATTACTACACAACTGACAGCGTACGTTTTTATTTTTATTTTATTTGAGACCAACATTTTGCTATACATTTTTGAACATACTTCTTAAGGAAATAATTAGTTACTCATACTATGGAAAAAGAAAAAAGAAAAATGTACTATATATTATTCATGCATGTTTGCTCTTTGCCAAGTAAGGCATGTCTTTAACGATATATGTAAACTGTATATTTCTTTCGATTTCGCAGAATATGACAATGTTGAACATTGAAATGAAAAAAGACATGGACATCAAAGCTTTCGAACGAAAAGCTCTTCGGAAAATCATTACCAATGGTATTTATTAACAACCTACCAGTTCATCAAAGCATTTCTTATTTATTTATTAATCCTCTTTGCAGGAAAAATAATATCTGGCATTGCATTCTTACCATTTGGTATCAGAAGGTATTCCTTGGGGATATCTCTTGTTTGTGAGTTGAAAAAAAGTTGCATTATCTTGGCTTTGAATGCTAATGCAACAGAGAAGTGGTCCTCCTACTTCAAGGAGTGCACTCACATAAATGAGGCACTCCTTTGTCTATTTACATCGGATAAAAAGGAAAGTCCACGTGGGAAAGCATGCGTGATTATTAGCACATATAATATGCTTTTGGGATCTGGGTCAAGATCAGAGATATCACAGAAAATTATTGCAGAGATTCTGAAGAGAAAATGGGGCCTGCTTATCTTAGATGAGGTGAACTTCTATACTTTGAACAATCTTTTTTCCTTATTGTTTTTCATATGTAACAATGATAGTGATAGAGAATTAGTTTTTTGTGTTTGGCTATGCACGTTGAGGCTGCCCCTCCTGTCCTGCTCAATCAGGCTATTACTAATATAAACCACTACTCTAAACTTGGGCTTGCAGGTGCGTTTCCAAATGAAATATGCTAATGTTTTCTGTTTTACATTTTTCATGTTTCTGATGAGAATCATTTGAACAGTTGGTGGTAGAGACACACGTGAAAACAAAAAAAAGAGTTATCTCCTTTCGATAGGACCAAATGTATATGAGACAAATGCCTCAAATCTAAGAAAAGGAGGACTTTTTGATGAAGCCAGATTTAAGGAAGTCCGGTGTTCACTTCCTGATCGGTTTTTCAGTGTGCTTCGTCGACTTGAAAAAAAATCGTTGGAAGAACTTGTAGTTTTCTACTTAACTTCAAACATATTCTTCAGTTAGTAGAAGCTAGCTCTCTTGGTTGTTATACTGACTCCTGTTATAATTTCTGCCATCAGGCTTTGCTTGGAATAAACCCGAACAAATTTCGGGCATGTGAGTACCTGGTTGACCATCATGAGAAACAAGGTAGAAAGATAGTGGTATTCTCGGATCAACTTTATGTCCTTGCATTATACTCAAAGAAATTAAAGAAACCAGCGATAACAGTGGATACAAGGTACTATCAAGAACTATCAACTTTTTTTAAAAGCTTTTGTTTCATATTTCATGTATTGTTCCTTTTCGGGTTCCCTGATATTTTCTTTAACAAATGTAATCCAGCAAAGGGGAGAGGACTTATATTCTTAGAGAGTTCAGACATGGTGAGAAAGTAAATACAATTTTTGTCTCTGAGGTATGTGGTTCATCTTCTAACCATATACTTATTTAATCATTCTCATACAGAAGTTATAAATTAACTTGCAATTCTTTTATTTTTTGACAGATTGATTATTCCAATGCGGATGTAGAAGCTGATGTGGTAATACAGCTTTGTTATACGGAGTCGTTGATAGCTGTTAATGCTCAACCTCTGGGTCTCCTTCTCGGGGGAAAGGTATGCACTGGTGTACTTTTTTTCCCTAAACGAATCATAGAGGTATATACTGTCAGTCATGGAGAAGCAAAGCATATAAGCTATTAAAATCCAAAGTTTTGATGTCTAACCATTTTTTCTGGTTGTTTTCAGGCCAGGTCGGGAGATGGAGAGTTGAATCCATTATATTTATATTTTTTAGTGTCTGATGTTAAGCAGGTTTCTGTTATTATCTAGCATTCATTGTATACTTTATTTTAATTGTCATTTTTTAGTAGTTAGTCCTCATTGTCAATTGTTTTTGGACACAGGAAATCGATCGGTTTGACAAGTGGAAGGAATTTTATATGCACCAAGGCTATGTCTTTGAGGTGAAACTTGTCTAGCCTATTTGTAAATAAATTACTTTGATGTCTATTCTGTAATTATTTTAATTTTTTTTTCTTTCTATTAATTGGAACTCTTATATCTTAACCCCTTCCAAATTTGTGGCTGAAAATTGTATTACATTGTCTAGCAGGCAGAGGACCTTCCTCCAAAAGGCTATCCCAATTTGTCCTTTGAGACTGAGGAAAAGCAACTTGAGCTTCTGCAAAATGTGCTCCGTCTTTCTCTGCATTTTCTGGAGACCCAAAATTTTGGTAATTGTAAGATTTTTCTAATACTTTAGTGACCTTTTACAGCTGCTGAATAGTGAAAAACGGTCGCTATCACATCCGAATATCGTTCAAATGCCGGTATGAGAAGGCAAGGCGTCGAAAGGGAGAATGAAAGTAAGTTACTATCAAGATCTCACATTGAATTTATAACTACGTTGTGTGTCATTTTGTATCATTCAAAAAATTTTGTGCTACTGCTTCTCTGAGTTAAAGAGTTCAGAAAAATACATAAACTTTGGTACTTGAAAATTTCATCCTAAAATCTTGCATACGGAAAACATTCACATGCTTCTCTACCTTACCATATTTCTAATTTATAGTATAAGTAAAAGCATGAGCCTGTTATTTCATCATGCAATAACTTGTTGTGATATGTCTTTAGTTCATTCACCTCGTGTACAGAGTGAAATGAAAATTATGTGATAGACAATAACCTCTCTCAGTTGTAAACAGGATAAAAGTCTGTATCTTATTATCCGAAGTCTAAACAGGATTCCTTGGGTTTGAATACCTCAAGCTGAATCCAGAAATCCAGATCAAACTATATAAAAGTTAGATTCTCTAGTACACTGTAGGTTAATTGGACTTCATTCTCCCTGTTTGGATTGCATTTTCTTGTAAGCCAGAACCATATTATACCTGATTCTATGGTAAAGTTGCATCCTCATTTTTCTATTTTCCTTGTAGGAATCGAAGGTTGATGATTGAAGATGAAAGATAGGATGCTGATTGCTTCTACCTTCTTTCGCAGATGTTAACATTTTGCGTGATGATGTTAAGCTTTCTCTGTTTCTTTTTCCTTGTTTCAATGCATATAAAACTTTTATGACGTGTATCAGACTTTTATTCGTCCTTGGCTACCTACAGTTTTAAAACATAAAATTCGGGAGTTTAGAAATATTGTGTTCTTGTGCTTCATAGCGCTGTCTCGTAGAAATATTTTTGTTCGTGTAGGCTACCTACAGTTTTAAAACATAAAACTCGGGAGTTTTAGAAATATTGTGTTCATGTGCTTCATAGCGCTGTCTCGTAGAAATATTTTTGTTCGTGTATTTAGATTTTTGTTCATGTTCTTCAGAAATATTTTGTTCATGTATTCTGAAATATTTTAGTTTAATCTTTATAGAGCAGCGGGTGCTTTTGAGTATGTTTGCGTAACCCTATTGTTTAAGGTGCTTATAATTGGGTGCTAATAATTGGGGGTATGTGATTACTCAAACCGGCGTCTAACTAAATCATTTCTCTTTTTCCTTGCGTTTGTTGCCGCTTGAACCCGGCTTGTTGTTATTAATTATGTAAACCGAAGAAACTATTCTATTTAATGATAATCCTAATTTGTAGGATTCATGACATGTGAATAAGGTTTTAAAGTCGATGGCCAAACGTGATGGAAACTATTAACTCGACAGAATCGATGTTGACATGAATTTTAATATGAAGAACAAATGAGGGTTCGATATTATTCTTCCAAAATCCTCACTATTTTGATATAGGCTCCCTCAAATCACAATAATAGCTACTAGGTCCTGCAATTGCAAATCACATTAGTGAGCAAAATAAGTCTTTTTGGTAGCATAAGCGTCCAGATGCTAACTGGGTTGGGTGAAGGGAAATTTGGATTGTGCATTTACGTTTTTGCCCATGGGAGTTAATTCTCACTAAAATCCTTCGTCTCCCCTCTCATCGTAGATCTCAGGAAAATATAGAGTTGGTGTTAGGTAGGGTTGTCAAATGGGTGGTTTTGGTTGGGTTTTGGTTGGGTCATAAATGGGTGGGTTCATTTATGACCATTTAACCATTTATAACCCATTTAGGGGCTGTTTGGATGTCTTTAGGAAACTAAAGTATTTATGACACAAAATAGAAAGTGGTTATCCACCTCACCACTTTTCATTCGAATGTTTACATTGTTTGGTTATGAATCTTTGTGAATCCTAAAATAATAGTATTACATTGTTTGGATAGTATAATGTAAACTAGAGTATTTATGACATAAAATGAAAAGTGGTTATCCACCTCACCACTTTCTACAATGTTTTGATTTTTTTTATTATTATTTTGGACACATTCATGACATTGTGTAAGCTTTCCAACAAAATCACTTCTAATTTTGGTGATTTCACTTTCGGTGACACCTCAACAAAAGGTGTAAGCTTTTCATGTAAAAGAGAATTGAAACAAACAATGTAAAGTGATGAAAGCTGACATTGGGACCCATTTTTTTACACTTTCCATCATTTTACGTGGTAAAAACATACAACGAAACAGCCCCTTAGCATTTGCTAAATGGGTTACTTCTCATCCACTCATTTACTAAATGAGTGGTTCATGGGTGACCAATAACCCATTTAGTTATGATGTAATTATGATGTTTTTATATATATATAAGTTTTAGAGATCTACTTGCAAACTTTTAGGGGGGGTTTGCAAACTTTCAGGGGGGTTTCTGTAAACTTTCAGGGCGTTTTCTGTAAACTTTCAGGTGGTTTTCTGTAAACTTTCAGGGGGGGTTTCTTTAAACTTTTAGGGGTTTTTCTGCAAACTTTTAGAGGGTTTCTGCAAACTTTTAGTGGGGGTTTTGTAAACTTTTAGGGGGTTTTCTACAAACTTTCAGGGGGTTTCCTGTAAACATTTTTTTCTCAACTGAATCGACTACTTGGAAAAATTAGGACAAAATTGTGAGCAAAAGAAGCAAATGATGATGAGACTGAACAAAAGAAGAGATTGACTCGTAACAAGTCTAGTCTACTGCCTGCTCGGTTATTTAAAAAAAAGCCCTTACTTTGGTCATGTGTCAAAATTTTTAGAATACCGGAGTACCCTCAACATTTAATTCAGTTCTTCTTCATCTTAGGGTCAAATTAGGACTGTAGGCGTCAAAAAATGCTAATAGATATCCAAAACATAAAAAATCACTCAAAACTGGGAAAATCACCCAAAACTCACAAAAATGAACTGTCTCGCCAGCGAGACAGTCTTTGCTGTCTCGCCAGCGAGACAGCATTGAAATGGTCAATAACCACCTCGAATAACTGCCCTACACGTGTTCACTAACTGCCAGGGGACGTGGGAAACAACGTGGGCGAAAATCACGTGAATAACTGCAAAAATAACAGAGTTTGAAACGTGGGGAGATAGTTACAGCAAAACTGCCAAGAATATTCGTTTTGCGCGACAGCATTTTACTGTCTCGCTGGGCGAGACAGCAAACACTGTCTCGACCAGCGAGACAGTAAAATACTGTCGCGCTGTACTGATTTGCTGTCTTGTTGAGTTTTGACAGTTGCAGACTTTGGAGGCTATAAATACCCCCCTAGGGTCTCTTCTGACGAGGATCGAGCATTTGTTAGAGCATTCCAGAGCAGAGAGAGCAGAGATTTCAGTTCTTGGAGCAATCCCTTGACATTCAAGCTTTGACTTGTTTTCAAGAAGAACGACTATCTTACTTCGATAAGATATCGTTTCTAACTCTCACTTCGATAACGAAGGAAGAATCATAAACCTCCCCTCACGATCTGTGAATCGGTGGTCCACGAACCAAAGCGTTCCCGGCACAGGAAAAGTCTCACAAAAGCAATAGTCGATAAACAACTATTGTGTTATTTTCTCAGAAGTTGTAATTTCTTATTTTGTTGTAAAGAGGTCTTATAAAAAGACTATTTCTGTGAATTTTATTGTAATCAAAAAAAGAGACAATGAATTCAACAACAATCCCAACTTTTGCTGAAAACAAACTGGCGACCACAGTGGGAGCCAGCGGTTTCGCTGCCGAAGCCGCCGTGTCGTAGCCGATAAAGATCATCGTCAGCGAGGAGATCGAATACGAATTCGATCAGGCGAAATTCGAGGAGTATTTATCATCCTCGTCTTCAAAATCTCCCTCCCCGCGCAAGTGTAAGAAGACTTCCTCTCCCAGGAAAACTTTCAAGTTTGCAACGCCAATGAAGGCCGCAGATGAAAATTCTCTCCCGATCGTTGCTAAGGAAATTGTCCGCAACGTTTCTGCTCCAAGCGACTCCGTACCAATTAAGGAGTCTTTGACAAATTGCTCACAGGTGCTGACGAAAAGGGCTCGTCAGAGACAGCGTCAGCGCCATGCTCGACAACTGGCCAAGGCCATGCAACAAACCGACGGGGTCCATTACTATGCGGACCTAGAGTCGAGGAAACAGAAATCAGTTCAATTGCCTCAACGGCAAAGTAATCATATTTCTGCTCAACTTACAACGGAGGAATGGACCCTCGTCAAAAGGGCTCGTTCAACCCTAAAGGAACGGATACAAAGGCAAAAGGAAAAGGCCGCCTGCGCTCGTTCTCTCCGCCAACAAGCGCAAGGAGTCAAGAAGGAGTTGATGTCTGAGAAGCCACCAAAGAACCGCAAAGTTTGGATGCCGAAGGCGCCACAAGCATCTGTTCCGGGCCCGTCTACTGCATCACCCGTGAAGCCCTGGGTTAGCCCAGATTTATCTAAGTTCAAGATCACCATGGCAGATCGCCTTGGTCCCTCAGTCGACGATCGAGGCAAAAAACCAGTTGAGGAAAATTCAAGTCAAGCAAACAAACCCTTGGTGGTTTCCTACACAGGGGGTCGCGAACACCCTCCTGTCAGAACTAATCCGGTCCAAGACAAGAGAATACCAGTTCATGATCGTCTAGGACCCGTGAAGACTCCACTCTCGCAAGGGGGTGTATTTAAAAATTTAACCTTGGATCGCCCAGGAGCGACGACTAGTCGTCCTGTGCATGTTAACAAGGTTCATAAACCAAAGATAGGTTGCTCAAATCACGGTAGTGATGAGCTGTACTATCAGAACAGTAAATCAAGAAAAAGGATTGTCCGAAAAGATGAATCGCATTGCGCATGCGAGAGACTCATCAAGGCAGTGTTGACGGAATGCGGTTGCTCACAAACCCCAAAACGAGTTTCTGTATTCCAAAGACTTTCGACTGAAGCGTCAAAATCCAAAGTGAGATGTTTCAACCAGAAGAAACCTGCAAGACGGCAAGATGAATTCCCTGAGGTCACCATTGTTTTCGTCAAAAGTTGGTCTTGTTGTCGAATTCATTATATCTTCGGTCGATTACAATAAATTCAAAAGAGATAGCCTTTTTATAAGACTTCTTTTACACAACAAAATAAAAATTACAACTCTTTAGAAACAAACGCAGGATCGTTGTTTGGATCGCTGCTTGCGTGGGTTCTTTGCCTATGCCGGGGACGCTTTAGTCCGTGGACCACCGAATCACAGATTCTGATTGAATCGTGAGGGGTTTGATTCTTCCTTCGTTTATCGAAGTGAGAATATGAAACGATATTCTTATCGAAGTAAGATAGTCTTTCTTCTTGAAATCAAGTCAAAGCTTGAATGTCAAGGAATGGCCAGAAGCTCTGGAACTCTGCTCAGTCTGCTCCCAAATGCTCAAAAATGATCAGCCCCCTTGCTGGAAATGATCTCGGGGAGTATTTATAGCCCCGGGACAAAACTGTCTTCCGAGACAGTATTTGCTGTCTCACCCAGCGAGACAGTAAATTTGCTGTCTCGCCCAGCGAGACAGTAAAATACTGTCGCGCAAGACGAATATTCTTGGCAGTTTTCGCTGTAACTGCCTCCCCACGTTTCAAACTCCGTTATTTTGGCAGTTATTCACGTGATTCTCGCCCACGACGTTTCCCACGTTCTTGAACAGTTAATGGCCACGTATTGGCGGTTATGTAAAGCGGTTTTAAGCCTCTGGGAACTATCTCGCGTGCGAGACAGTAAAGTCTGTCTCGCCTGGGCGAGACAGTAAAGTCTGTCTCGCCCGGCGAGACAGTAAAGACTGTCTCGCTGGCGAGACAACCCAAACTTGTGTTCTTTTTGGTATTTTGGATGTCTTCTTCCTGAGCTGAGTTTGGACACCTTTCAGCATTTTTTAACGCCTACAACCATTAATATGACCGGCAGAGGAAAACAGCAGTTAGTCAACCAGGACCCTGATTTCTCTTCAGAAGGGAGAGTTGAGCGGGGTCTCTCTCAAAGAATGGAGCGGTTACAACGGAGGGCTAACCGACGCCGAGACTACAAAAGGATGCATGAAGGTTTATCGTCAGAAGGCGAGCTGTCAGATACTTGTTCCGCTATCGCTTCGGACGATACCTCGTCCAGTGTGGGGCGAGCAAGAGAATCATTCGCCATCACGCCAGACCAATTGGCTCAGATATTGCAAGAAGCGTTGGCCAAACAACGCGAGGAGATCAGAGCCGAAATCAAAACAGAGATGGAGTTGACGATGCAGCAGGTACGAGACTTACAGGCTCAGCAACACCAACCGGAATCAAGCCAGAAGGCAGAATCCAGTAAACGCAATGCCAAACTTGTACATATAGCTGAGGATGATGACAAAGAAGACGAGACTATCTTTGATGATCCTCCGCCTGATAAAGACAGTTCTGGAAGTGGTCCAGCCAAATCAACTCTTCAAGCTCATCTGAAGAAGACTGAAGAGGAAGACAAAAAGATACAAGACCTTGAGAGCAAAGTCAACGCCTTGATGACAGCTCAGGAAGTGAAGAAAACGGGCATTCCATACCCGTACCCGAGGGAGTGGGATTTGATTCCTTATCCCCCAAAATTTAATTTGATTAACTTTACTCCTTTTGATGGCAGGGGTTCACCAACTCAGCACTTGATCTATTTTAAGTCACATCTAGGCGCAATATCAGGAAATGAAGCCCTGATGGTTCGGTCATTCGTAGGGACCCTCCGCGGGTCTGCCTTCGATTGGTACCGACGCCTGAAACCTGGGAGCATCACTAGCTGGGGAGATATGGAAGAACTGTTTCTCACCAATTTCTTCGACGATGACACGGAGGTCTCCATTGGCTCGTTGTTGGACGAGAAGCAGAAGAATGGGGAATCAGTTGACATCTTTGTCAAACGGTTCCGGAACAAGGCGGTGAACTGCCGAGATCCACTCACAGAGGAGTTTATCCTACAGACATGCCATAACAACTTGTCTTTGGATGTGCTGGAGATAATGGGGGTTGTACCCTCTAAGACTTGGAAAGAGTTGAAGGTTAGAGGTGAACAAGCTGAACGGATTCTCAAAAGAAGGAATTTGGAGAGGGGTCAGCCACCATCTAACAATCAAAATCAGAAGCAAAACTTCAATCCTCGAGGCAGAGGAAGAGGGTCAGGAGCCGCTGTTGACGCGCATCAAACGTCACAACAGCCGCCACAACCGCAGCAGTCGTCGTTCCAGTTAGCGCCGAATCAGAATCAACAGCCTCAGAAGCAGTTTAAGCCCTCTGAGCCCAGATTCCCAAAGGAATATTCATTCAAAGATGATGAAGTTCCAGTTATCTTCAAGTACCTGTTGGATAATAACAAGATTAAGCTTCCACCAGTCACAAACCAAGAAGAAGCAAAGAAGATTAATGACCCAAAATACTGTGCGTATCACAGGAGGGTCCATCATCCCACTAAAGCTTGTTATGTCTTAAAAGACAAAATACAAACTTTAATTGATGTTGGTATTGTGACACCGAAGCCAAAGGAGAAGAAGGTGGGTGCAAACGCGGTCTCCATTAGCTTCGGGTCGGTTCCCTTGTCCTGGTTTCAAGCCGAACCAGTGTCAGAAGTAAAGATGCAAACCATCAACGATGACCCTCATGGACAGCGCCAAAAAGGGCTAGTATCACACACGGTCCCTAACGGCGAAATCCTTTGGGTTCATCCGGATTTGCTTGAAGATGAACAGTGGATGACGTCCACATCAAAGAAGAAATCGAAGGGTAAAAGAAAGGAGAAGTCCTGTTATGGAGCGTCGGCGATTCCGGAGAAAGACGATGAAGAGATAGCAGCTCTGCCATCTTCTGATGAAGAACAAGAAGTTTTCGCTACAAGGGGCGGAAATGAATACCATTACCAGTATCCTGAAGCTTCTAATCCTAACGGTAAAACTCTTGCAGAACTGGGGGTGGTTACGACCCCGCCCATACCAATTGAGAAAACTCAGAAAGTGGTTAAACAAAAAGGAAAAGAACCTCAACCCAAAGAAGTTCAACTTCTGAAGCAGTCTCGTTTCAACAAACCTATTGGACGAGACAAACCGGAAAGTTCAAATACTCCATTCCGCTTCGACGTCATGACTCAATTAGCTAATATCCCAGCAAGGATCACGCTATACGAGTTGCTTCGCCTTTCGAAAGAAACTAGGGAAGCTTTACAAGAAGCCTTGGCTGATTCTGAGGTATTCCTCACTCAGATCAAACCAACTCCTGAAAAGCCAGAGTCGTCGGTGCAGCATTGCAATCTGGCAGCCACTAAATTCCCTTGCATCGCTTTCACAAAAGAAGATATGCAAGTCAGGAATTCGAAGCATGATAGACCGTTATATTTTACGGGATATATCGGTTCGAGCATGGTCAACCGGATTCAAGTCGATCCGGGTTCTGCTGTAAGCATCATGCCACTTCGGTTGATGTACCACCTCGGAATTCCCGCCAGCAAGTTAGCCTCAACGGGAACTGTTATTTATGGATTCAATACTAGCGGATCAAGACCGGTAGGAAAAATCCGGGTGAAGTGTCAACTCGGAGATCTGAAGTCTGAAGTCACCTGCTATGTGATCGATGCAGAGACTTCCTATAACTTACTGTTGGGTCGTCCATGGATCCACGGTAATCTTATAGTGCCCTCCACCCTCCATCAGTGTTTGAAATATATCGACACTAATGAGGAGGTCAAGACGGTGGTCGCGGATAAGCAACCATTCAAGGGGTTAGAAAACTATTTTACTGACTCCCTTCTATATGGTGCTGAGTCCGATACTGAACCATCGGCCCATGGCACGGACAGCGGAGAAGAGGCTGATACCGAAGCCGGGCTCGATTATAGTGAAGGTCTTGTATTAAATGACATTGAACCTCTTGTAATCGATCTTGACGATGATGAATCGTCGGACGAAAGTTGTAACTGGCAACTTGCCGATGAAATAATAAATAATGATTTAGAGTACTCGTATTGTCTCGATAATGTAATGCAGGAGTTGTATGATGATCCTAACCTACACATGCCGATTCGCTCATCTTGCACGATGACGAAATACTTGCAAAATTCAGCCGGGACAACGGTGATCCTACCTGCAAAGACAGGGGGTGAGAAAGAAATAATCTTCGGAAAAGGGAATCCATCCCCAGCTCCTAATCTTTTCTTGGACAGTAACTCAGATGAGGAAAAGCCAGGACAACATTTCTCTCGGTATAGTTCACAAGCAAATGATTACATGGAAAGACAAGGCTATGATCTCTCGCTCGGTGAAGGTCTTTATTTTGGTCAAGGAATTAGGGTTCCACCCCGTTCTACCTATGTACCAAAAGGAAAACCGGATAATTATTACACTCATAATAGAGGTTTAGGTTATGCGTCGTCATCTGATGACGAGTGTGGCCAACAGATCATTAACCAATTAAGAAGTGTGAGCGGGCATTCATCTGATACTTCAATGTGGGATTCTGACACGAGCATTGGAGAGAGATTCAAAGCACTAAAGTCAAATATGGCGACCGTTGATCCTTCCACAACTAAAGAAGACGACCAATTGCCTATTTGGGAAGATCCCTGGATGCATTACATGAATATCCAGTACGGAGATCGATTTGAACAAAGAGAACCGCCTACTGAGGATAAAGTAATCCAGATTAATATGGGTGACGAAGCCAATTCGAAACCTATATTTATCAGCGGCGATCTTTCGCCAGATGAAAAAGAGGAACTAATTGCCCTAATTAAAGAGTATATCGACGTTTTCGCTTGGAACTACGAAGATATGCCAGGACTCGATCCAAATATAGCAATGCATACACTGAACATAAAATCGGATGCTAAACCTGTCAAGCAACAGCAAAGACGGTTTCGTCCACAAATTATGGAGGTAATAGAAGCTGAAGTCAAAAAACTGATCGATTCAGGTTTTGTCAGGGAAGAACAACATCCTGATGAAAGGCCCTAGAGGGGGGGTGAATAGGGTTTATGGACTAATGAAATGCAATTAAAAACTTGACACAACAAATCACACACAAGAAGAAGTATAAAAACAATAATAAGAGAGTAGGGATAGAAAATAGTTAGCCAATTGTGACGCGCGATGTGTTCACGAGGTTCGGTCCTCCGACCTACGTCCCCGCTCCCCACTCTCGAGGAGAAATACACTACACAACCGGTTTGGAAGCCGGAACTTCTTCTACACAGCGATCTCCTCTTGAGATCTTACAACCACACAAAGATCTCCACGAGATCAAGCTCACAACAGCAGCAAATGAAAGAAAATATCTCTCTTTACAATCAGCCTATGGCAAGAAGAGAGATTGCAATTGAAGCTTGGGATGTGAACTCTTGATTAGTGTGAGCAAATGAAAGTTAGGGCTCTTTGAAAACAATTAACTTAAGCTCAAGTAATTTGCAATAAAAATTGGTTCCTGAAGTAGTTGAGGTAGTTGGGTATTTATAAGGTGTGAAAACTGCATTTAAAACCCCAAGAGATCAGCTGAAATCCCAAGAAAATCGGAAGTCAACATCTGTACAAAAGTAGCCGTTACAGTGTTATGGGTCGACTCATCGGTGTCTATGAGTCATAAGTTACTGTTACAACCAAGAAAACAACTTATGGGTCGACTCATAAAATTCATGAGTCGACTCATAATGCATGGGTCGACTCATGAGGTCATGGGTTGACTCAGCAGAAACAACACACATATTCCAGCGCAGTTCTTGAGTCGACTTATGACAGGCATGAGTCGACTCAACCTGTCGGGTCGACTCATGAACTTGTGAGTCGACTCAGCAGAAAGAAAAAAAAACTACGCAGCAGTTTGTGAGTCGACTCATTGTTATGCATGAGTCGACTCATAAGCATACACACAGAAAACTGGATTAAAAACCTTGAAGGAAAATATCAAATAAATCTATAAAAATGTAAAACTTGGCAAATAGTTTGTAAACACTTTACCATACTTGTTTAAAAAGAAATTTTGCAGATGGGTCCATGTATTTGTGGAAAATGTCTTTTTGACCCAAGTACAAAAAAAAATGAATTTTGAGAAAGTGTGTGTGTATGCAATATCCCATAAAGCTTCAAGAGAAATCTTCAATTACTTGCCTACATATAAATACTAGAGAGAAAAAATAAAATAGCAATATCCCTCACATAGAAACATCTTTCTTGAGTCTTGATATTGCTTATGAGTTGATGAAGCTTCTATATAGCATATGATGTTCTTGATAAGCGTTGCTTCATCATTTTGCCTCCACCTCCTTTAGATATCATCGTTGTAGCTTATGTTCCATCCAATCCTCCATAACATGGTGCTAATGAATTGGAATCTACAATATGGCTCAATACACAATTAGCACCAATAATGGTGTTTGTAAATCATCATTAAAATAAAGGACCTAACAATCTCCCCCTTTTTGATGATGACAAACAACCATTATTTATGAGCAAATAAAAAAGATATATGGCTTATAGATAGTCGCTCCCCCTATCTATAAGGCTCCCCCTTACTAGGTGCACAAGGAGATTTCTCTCCCCCTTTGTCACCATCAAAAATGGGGATATATGAAAAGTTCATGCGATAGGAATCACACAATGTACCTCAAGTGTTGGCCTACCCGTGTTTCCCTCAAGTGCTCGGAATTATCACCTCTCTCTAGGCTACCGACGCCACTACTCTTGGGACAACCACGGTATCATACCTTTACACTCCTCTTGGCACATATGTGAGCTAAAGCATGATATGACATTGAAGGCATAAAACGAAAAAAAGGATGTGACAATGAAAAAAGCAAGAAATCCAAAAAAATTTAAAGAATGCACATTCCCAATTCATTTCGAATGCGGCAAAAATCGACTTCACAAAGGGGTTTGGTAAAGATGTCCGCTAATTGAGATTTAGTGTCAATATACACAAGAGAGACATCTTTACGCTCAACATGATCACGTAAGAAGTGATGCCGCACATCGATATGTTTGGTTCTAGAATGCAAAACGGAGTTTTTAGAAATATTTATTGCACTTGTATTGTCACAAAAAATCTTTGTATCATGAAAGTGTAAATCAAAATCAATCAAATATTGTTTCATCCATAAAAGTTGTGCACAACATAAGCCGGCGGCAATGTATTCCGCTTCCGTAGTGGACAAGGCAACACAATTTTGTTTCTTGGATGCCCAAGAGACAAGTGAGTTACCCAAAAATTGACAAGTACCACTTGTACTTTTGCGGTCAACCCTACTACCGGCAAAGTCGGCATCACAATAACCACAAAGATCAAAAGAAGTATGTTTTGGATAAAACAAACCAAGTTCTAAAGTGCCATTAATATATTTGATAATTCTTTTAACCGCAATCAAATGAGATTTTTTAGGAGAAGCTTGAAAACGTGCACATGCACAAACACTAAACATAATATCCGGCCTACTAGCGGTGAGATAAAGGAGACTACCAATCATACCTCGATATAGCTTTTGGTCTACCTTTTCACCATTGTCATCCGCATCTAACTTGATGGTAGTGCTCATAGGAGTTGAGGCATGTTTGGAGTTATCCATTCTGAATTTTTTCACCAACTCCTTAGCATATTTACTTTGAGATACAAAAATGCCATCATCGGATTGCTTAATTTGGAGGCCAAGAAAGAAAGTGAGTTCTCCCATAAGGCTCATTTCAAATTGATCTTGCATCACTTTAGAGAAATCCTTGCATAGAGATACATTAGTAGCACCAAAAATAATGTCATCAACATAAACTTGAACTAAAATGAAATCATTTTTCCTTTTTCTTACAAAGAGAGTGCTATCAATAGTTCCTTTTGAAAAACCATTTTCAATGAGAAAACTAGAGAGGCGAGCATACCAAGCTCTAGGAGCTTGTTTCAATCCATATAAAGCTTTTTGAACCCGGTATACATGATTTGGAAAAGATGAATCAACAAATCCGGGGGGTTGCTCAACATAAATCTCTTCTTCAATAAAACCATTCAAGAAAGCACTTTTAACATCCATTTGAAATAACTTAAAATTTTTAAAACTTGCAAAGGCTAAAAACATTCTAATAGATTCCAATCTTGCAACCGGTGCAAAAGTTTCATCATAGTCTATGCCCTCCTCTTGATTGTATCCTTGGGCAACCAAACGAGCTTTGTTTCTAGTAACTATGCCAAATTCATCAAGCTTGTTTCGAAAAACCCATTTAGTTTCAATAATAGAAGTGTTATTTGGTCTAGGAACTAATTTCCAAACATTGTTTCTTTGAAAATTGTTTAATTCTTCATGCATGGCAAAAACCCAAAATTCATCTTTCAAAGCATCATCAATACGTTTAGGTTCTATTTGGGATAGAAAGGCTACATTACCACATTCGCTCATAGCTTTTGAGCGAGTCAAAACGCCTTTGGATGGGCTCCCTATGATTTGATCTTTAGGATGATCCGTTGAAAATTTCCAATCTTTAGGAAGTCCTTCTTGGTGTTGTTCATTTTTGCCCTTTCCATCATTGGATTCCATTGTTGAGGTTTTTCCTTTAAGTTGCAAAGATTCCATTTGTTCCTCAAGCACATCATCATCCCTAGGTAAAACATCTTGAAGACCAATATTAGATTCATCAAACGTAACGTTTATAAACTCTTTAACAACAAGAGTTCGTTTGTTGAAAACCCTATAAGCCTTACTTCTAGGAGCATATCCCAAAAATATGCCAACATCAATTTTAGAATCAAACTTATCATGGTGATCTTTAGTATTTAAGATAAAACACTTGCAACCAAAAATGCGAAAATATCCAATTTGAGGAGTTTTGTTATGAAAAAGTTCATAAGGAGTTTTCTTGAGAGATGGTCTAATTAAAACACGATTCAAAACATGGCAAGCCGTGTTGACGGCTTCCGCCCAAAAATATTTTGGTAAATCATAAGAGTTCAACATAGTGCGTGCCATCTCTTGTATGGTTCTATTTTTCCGTTCCACAATACCATTTTGTTGTGGTGTCCTTGGAGCGAAAAATACATGAGAAATACCACGATGAGCATAAAAATCATTAAAGGGTTTGTTTTGAAATTCTCCACCATGATCACTTCTAATTTTAACAACTTTAGAATCCTTTTCATTTTCAATTCTTTTGACAAAATGAGAAAACTCTTCAAAGCATTCATCTTTATTAGCAAGAAAAATCACCCAAGTAAAACGAGAGAAATCATCAACAATAACAAACACATAGTGTTTTCCTCCAAGGGAGGCAACACGCATGGGTCCAAAGAGATCAAGATGCAATAATTGTAAATGTTTAGAAGTGGATACCTCATTTATGGATTTGAATGAAGATTTGGTTTGTTTACCTTTAGCACATTCCTCACAAGTGGAGTCTTTAACATAAGATAGATTTGGTAAACCTCTTACCAAATTCTTCTTGGATAACTTAGATATAAGTTTCATGTGAGCATGACCAAGTCTCTTGTGCCAAATCCAAGGATCCCCATCTACCGCGGCAAGGCTTTTAACATCTTGATCTAAAAGCTCATTCATCTCAAAAATGTACACATTAGACTTTCTAAAAGCAACAAAAATGGTTTTGTTATTTTTGCTAACAATACATTTTTCCGGTTTAAAAATAATGTCAAAGCCTTTATCACTTAGTTGACTTATACTAAGAAGATTATGATTTAATCCTTTAACAAAGTAAACATCTTCAATTACGGGAGAAGGTTTCTTACCAATAGAACCAATACCTATTATTTTACCTTTCTCGCCGCCACCAAAGGAGACATTACCTCCTTCAATCCTTGATAGGGTTGCAAATAACTCCTTGTTGCCCGTCATGTGATGTGAGCAACCACTATCAAGGTACCATAACTCCTTACGTCTTGTATGAGACGTTCCCTACATGTAGACAAGTTGTAGAACCTTTAGGTACCCAAGTCTTGGGTCCTTGAACGTTAGTACTTTTGGTACCCTTAGGCACCCACATTAATTCATAATTATTAATGTTATTTCTTATTCTACAATGTGTAGAGATGTGACCATGTTTCATGCAATATGTGCACACAAACTTTTTCTTATATGTAGAAACATGAGATTTATGATACCATCTTCTATTTTCATGGTGATTACTTGGAAAGCAATGATTAGATTTAAGCTTATTGTTTTCAATTTCCAATCTTTCAATCTTAGATCTTAGTTGCTTGTTTTCAAAATCTAGATCTCCTATCATTTCATCCTTTAAAGCAAGAGATGATTGTAGTTGCTCAAACTTAGAATCACAAGAGATATGCAATTTTTTAAAAGAAGAATATTCTTTAGCTAATCTTTTGAACTCAAAATTTAATTCTTCTAAAGCCGCCCCTAGTTCACATTGCATGTAAATAGATTCACTTTCGGTTTCGGATTGTACCTCATCTTCTTGAGCCATGAAGCATATGTTTGGGTCATGAAGAGCAAACTTGGCACCCTCATCATCGCTATCCGAATCGCTAGGTTCGGATTCATCCCATCCGGCGTACATTGCCTTCTTCTTCTTGTATTTCAAATACTTTTCTTTAATCTTGGGACAATCCTTGGCTAGGTGACCCGGTTCATTGCATTCGAAGCATTTACCTATACGAGGAGAGAATTTGTTGTTAGATCGATTTTTAAAATTTTTGTTCATTTTAATCAATCTTGATATTCTTCTAGAGAGGTGTGCCACTTCTCTAGAGATATCAACTTCACTATCCGAGGAGGATGAATCATCAATAGCTCCCTTGAGAGCGATGGACTTTGATTTTTGTGGTGGTTCCTCGGTTGCCTTTGAGGGTCCTTCTTCCTTTTCCTTGACCTTCTTCTCATGAACCTTAAGTTTCCCGATAAGTCCATCAATGGTGAGAGTTGAGAGATCATGGGCTTCTTCGATGGTCGTAGCTTTAGGTTCCCAAGCCGGCGTCAAAGAGCGAAGAATCTTGTAACACATTTCTTGATTCTCCAAAACCTTGTCAAGACCATGCAATTCATTAACAATGTTAGTAAACCGAGAGAACATAGAATCAATAGACTCATTTGGAAGCATTTTAAACAATTCATAATCATGCATGAGACCACTAATCTTAGATTCTTTCACTTGGGGGGTTCCCTCATGGGTGATGCATAATTTCTCCCAAATCTCATGTGCGGTTGTACATGTAGAAACTCTCTTGTACTCATTGGGGGTGAGACCACAAATTAGTGCATTCATGGCCTTGATGTTTAGGTTGGCTAGCTCTCTCTCATGCTCATCCATACTACTACTTGGCTTCTTCACATATTTCTTTTCAACAATCTCTAGGATGTCAAGATCAATGCATTGTAAATATATTCTCATCCTAGCTTTCCAATATGCAAAGTTACTACCAGTGAAGAGAGGAGGTCTAGTGGTTGATTGTCCTTCTAGCATATGCATGTTCATTGATCCCTCCATGATGATCTTTCCTCTAAGGGTTTTAAGCCTAACACAAGTAGAGACCTTGCTCTGATACCAATTGAAAGGCCCTAGAGGGGGATGAATAGGGTTTATGGACTAATGAAATGCAATTAAAAACTTGACACA
>BQKN01066923.1:109263-125421 GCA_022839385.1 Asparagus kiusianus
AGAGAGAGAGAGAGAGAGAGAGAGAGAGAGGGAGGGAGGGAGGAAGGGAGAAAAGTGGGTATGTTTGGTACCAAGCATAAGTTTTTGTGTTTGGCAGTAAGGTAACATATTCCCCTCCACTCAATGAAATCGGGACGCACATTCATATGAGTTGGTGAATGGTTAGGAATTAAAATAAGTGGATGAAAATAGGACACCTCACTACTAAGCACAAAATTTATGCTTAGTACCAAACATATGTGTGTGTGTGTTAGGGGGGGGGGTGTTCCTAAAGTGACGCCTTAGATAATCATCTAAGGACGCGGCCTAAAATCACATGATTGAGCTACATTGTGGACATCATGAACCAAACTCAGGATCAACGAACCCCAATCCTCTGATTTTCGACATCATGAACTCAGTATAATCATTCTCAAATGCATCAATGAGATCTCCTCCAAGTTAGTCTCCACCTCTATTGGATCCGGCGCTTAGGGAACCCTAACGGACAACAAATTCTTAATGCGGTGACAGAGTCATTGTCTTCAATGTTGAGCGATCTCGAGCGGCGTCAAGGGACTGTGAACGATGAAGTGTGGCGTCGATGCTGGAGAGGGCGAGATGCACTCGAGACTGGGCGAGGTCGAGTTGACGAACACAAGAGGAGACTTGATCGGCGAGGGAGGCGGTGGAGGAGAGAGAGGAAAGGAGGAGGGATGAATCAGAGTGGGCGAGGGAGAGGAGAGAGAGGAGGAGCGGCAGAGTGCGAGGAGGTCGCGATTAAGATCAGGGCGGGAGGAGAGGAGGTAGTCTAGCTAGGCGGACGTCGAGAGAGCGCTTGTAGGCGATGAATTCGTGAAGGAGGCGGGTCATCGTGCCAACGTTGGTGAGTGATCAGTTTTGGGTTAGGTTTCTAGAGTTTGAGCAAAAGAAGAGAGAAGTGAGAAGAGAGAAGAGAGAAGAGAGAAGAGAGAGAAAGAACGGATTAGAGGGTAGAATTGGGTTTTCGTAAAACATTTCTCTCTGTGCTGTCTTGAAAGAGTACATAGGGGCTAAAACACAATTATTTACTGTATTGGAGGCTGTCTCACATGAAAAATAATACAAGGGGGCTGACCACATGAGTTTTCTTTTTTGGGGGGCCTTCACACATTTTTCCCTATTTTTTAAAAAATTGTTAAGCTATAGGTAGTTCACGCAGTATTAGTATATGATATAATTAGTATCAGGATAGATAATGATTTAAATAAAATATTTAAAATAATATTCTATATATTTTATTAATCTTATTTTTTCAATTATTGAGCTGTAGGTAGTTCGTGTGGAATTAGTATAAAATATAATTTCGAATTAGGATAAATTAAAATTTAAATAAAATATTAAAAATAGTGAGGAGTAATATTAACCGTGAAAATTTTTTCTCGAACCCTGTGCTTTTATTAATGAGTATGATATTGTATAGTATAGGTTTTTCAGCTAACTAAAAATTATGTTTTATGTGCCAATAAGAAGAGATTTATAAAGTTAACGAAAGAAGTTTTACACTCTGCACGTGGGAACCCATGAAGTCATAACTAAATTATGTAATCAAAAACATATGGATGGGAAGATTGATGTTTAGTATGTATTATTTAGTTCAATAATTGCAGTTTGTGTTTCTGTCATCCAAGCAACCCTCACGGAGTCATTAATGATCCTTTAGGATTTTGATATCGCCTCTCAGAGATATCCAAAAAATGAAATATGTTCCTTTTAAAATGTGTATTTTGTACTAAGTAATCAAAATTACATTATTTACTTCAGATATACCCATGTTATGAAATTATATTCAAATTTATCTCGAGAGATTACATAAGAATATGGCGATTAAGTCTGCAACGACATTGGAGTCGTAGGGAAAACTCGTCAAAAGTCAGAAGAAGATAAATAGGAAACAAGTAGGGTGAAAAATGTAAAACTTTTAAGGATCATTATATTTATGAAATCTAAAATTAAACTGACAAATGTAACTCTACAGACATATATTAATTGACTAATGGAATCGAGAGACTAAATAAAAGGTTTTTAATTTTATATAATCAGCAAATGGTAAAAAATAGGGACAAAGATGCAAAAATCATGGGAACAAAAATCATAATAACATCGGACCCACCCTTCCATGTTAGGCCGCGATCTCGGGTGCCAACACAACAAGATGACATTGTCAACTGATAAAATCTAGTCAGAAACGCACATGCCTTTTGTTCTTGTCGTTTTTTCCTTTTAACCCCTTTTTTTCTTAATTTATTTTGAAAAGTCTCAGCGGGATAAACGAGTGGACGGCAAGAGACGAAAGAAGACAGAGTGAATGCGAAAGCGACGGGCTGAGCTTTGAATCTTATCTCCTCATAGGAAAGGGTTTTTTAAACATTAGTCCCTTATTCTTTCATAGCTGAAGATGCGTCCTTCTAATCATCGAAGTTGCTACCAGATCCCTCGATTCTAAGTTATTCTAAACCGAATCCCTCAAATCATTGAAATTGCATTAAGCCCCCTAATTCTTAAGTTATCTTAAACATAATTTCTCATTTTAAATTAAGTTCCTATAACCATTACACAAAAACTCTGAAATTATAGTGAGGGCTCAGGATTATAGTTTTATATTAATTGTAATAAGCCTTCGCAAAATTGAGCCCCCAATTTATTGGCTGAAACCTAGACTCACCCAGCGGTATTAATTTTTAAAAAATTCGCTTTAAAATTCGTTGCTAATGGGATTTAAAACTGGATAGCTTAGATACCATTTTAAATTAAGTCCCTATGATCATTACATAAAAACTTTAAAATTGTGCTGAAGGTCGAGGTCTATAGTTTTATATTAATTCTAACACCTCAAATCATAGAAATTAACATTAGCCCCCTAATTCTTAAGTTAAATTGAAATTTTCCTCTAATTAAGTGTATGTAGCAACTAAAGAAAAACTAGCCCCTCAAATTATTGATTTGATGGACTCGTCTTAAAATAGTTTAATCATTAGAGGATCTAACAATAATTTTAATAATTTGAGGGACTAAGTCAAAATAGCATAAGAATTGGGGGGGACTATGGCCGGTTAGATAAAGCTTGAGCTTTATAATAAGCTCTTTATATAAGCAACATATAAAAGTAACTTATATGAGCTATTGGAGATAATATTTGGTAATTATATATCAAATACTACTTTCAAAAATAATTATGTATTTGGCAAAACCGTGCGTTTAAAAGTATCGTTATCAAAACATAAAGACCACAAATTATATACAAATTTAAAAAACAGAGGCCGCAAAAGTATTCTGAAATTGTAACTAAACTCATACATTTTAAAAATAGAAGCAATTTTATAATCAAAGCAAAAGAAAGTTTCACCAAACATTGACTGTTTCTATTAAAAAAATAAGTAAACCCCCCCCCCCCCCCCAACCCCCAAAAAAAAAGACAATAACAATATGACCCTATAGGCTGCGGCTTTACATTATTTAGGGGTCTAAATTGAAATATTAAATTTTAAGGTCCTAGTAGAAAATCCCCAATAAGAAAAGTTTGTAATAAGTTCTTTTCATTCATTTAATATTTCCTTTTACTGACAGATTTCCCAATCTCCAGGCACCGCCTGCGTGAATGGCACTTAATTAAACCGTAAACGGTAAAAAAAAAATATTGCTTAAGATCCACAACTTTAAGAAAATAAATTTTATACATAATAAAATAATAGTTTTTTATTTGGTGGGATGCATCTTTCACATGACTGTTGTTCTATAAATCAACCCCTCACCGTTTCCTGTCTCGCCTTCGTTCTCCTCTCGCTTCTCTTTCCTAACATTTTATTTATTTATTTCTTCAATTCTCTCTCAAAGAGAGAAGCAGCTTAGGTAATTTCTCTCTCTTCTTCAACTTTGTTCAGATCTTTGGGTTTCAACCTGTTTTTAGCGTAGATCAGTTAAAAATCCAATTTTTCACAGTACCCATAACTTTGATTTACGTTCTCTTTTCTATGTTTCTTCGGTTACGCGTAAATTTTGTAAAGTTTCAATCTTTTTGAACTGTTTCAGTTTCAATTTAAGTTTGTTAATTTTTTCTTTGTCTGACTTCTTTTTTTTTAAAACTTCCAACGCTTAACAGACACAAATTTAATTTCGTCTCTTAGCTGCTTAAGATCTATTAAAGCCGTGTCTTTGATCCTCAGATCCATAATAACTACACACAGTCTCAATATTTTGCTCTTTTTTCTTTGCTGCAGGAGTTCTGTTTGCAGATCTCGTGTATCTGGTAACCAGATAACAAGATGAACAGTTGCGCGATCCAGCAGAACGCTTTTGCTGCCTGCGAGGAGGCGAGGGGCCCACTTGTCTGTCCTAAGCCCAGGCGGATCCGACCCGATATCACAGCCGAAGTTGACCTTCTTGATATATTTCTGAGCAAGGTATAAATTATAAAGCTTGCTAATTTATGTTAAAAAAAAGGTTCTCTAGTTAGTCGATTAATTGATAAATTTCGTCTTGATTACAGGGAGAGGAAAATTTGGTGGACTCTCCGTTCTTTTGCGGATCTCCACCGTCCCGATCCGCTAACCCGATAGTCAACGACTCCCGATTCGGTGAGCTCGTGCCCCTTAACGACCCGCTACCCGTACCTGCACCCGTGCCCGTTTTGACAAGAGCGGGGTGTGCCTGGGCGAAGTTCGGCTTCACACCCGCCACGGTTCGGGTCGAGGGTTTTAATTGCCTCGACCGCAACCGTAACGGGAGCCGTGGCATCCCGGCCGTTGCTTAGCTATTTTTAACAGGATTTACTAAAAAAGGTCAAGAGAGGGAGAGAAATTAACTGATATTTTAGGGGTTGAAGTGCAAATTTGGCACGGGAGGGTTTTGCTGTAAATCGTAAATGTGAATTTTGAGTCTGTAGATACAGAGAAATAAGGTGCTGAGTAGTTGAGAGACGGTTGGAAGTATTTTTTTTTTTTAATGTTGGGGTCCTTGGAATTTGTTTT
This sequence comes from Asparagus kiusianus, assembly GCA_022839385.1. Classification (NCBI taxonomy): domain Eukaryota; kingdom Viridiplantae; phylum Streptophyta; class Magnoliopsida; order Asparagales; family Asparagaceae; genus Asparagus; species Asparagus kiusianus. Next base: position 114,249 of record BQKN01066923.1, read on the forward strand.
AATAGTTTTAGCTAGTTGAGGGTTAGATGTGGACTTTGTTAAATATGTAAAAAAATTGTCCATTTCTTGGGTTAAATGATTTAGCTATTTTTGGTTTTGAGTTGGGACTTGTAAAGAAAGAATATGTAGCAACGGATGTTTGCACGAGTCTTTTTGAGGTCTGATATGTAAATATAAAATGTTTGGATCTTATTATTTCTTCCACAATAGATTCATGGTTGTTGCTTAGGTGATCTAGTGGTCTTCCTTATGGCGTATGCGACTAAAATTTGCTGAATATGTTTACAATTAGGGTTGTTTGGTTCATCTATTTTATGGAAAAGTTTTAAGAAAATACATGTTAAATAATAATTTTTTATAGATTTTTATAAATGCCTTTGGTTCCAAAAAAAATTAAAGAAATATTTTTTATAAAGTAAGGAAAATATACTATTATATAAATGCGTTTGGTTTTAAAAAATTTATAGAAATATTTTATATAAAGTAAGTAAAAATGTACTATTTTATAGAAATCAACTTCCTATCTAAACAGGAGGAAATTGCAAGGAAATTTGACACATATATTAAAAAAATAATTAATTACATCAATACTAATTTCATGTGATTTTTCGTGGGCATTGTTAATAAGCTATTTTCTATAAAGTGATATCCAATCAAACAAAAGAAAAAAATTATTTATTTATAAAAAGTTAGGAAAATTTTCATACTTTGAACCAAACAAAGAAATACAAAGAAATTAATTTTTGAATACTTCTTGAATACTTTTTTTTCCTCCTGGTAGAAATTGAACTAAACACCTCTTAACAAATCATATGAATGGATCTCTTGATTGTTGGAGAATTTAAGTTATACTTATAAAAACCTTAATAAAGCATCACTTAACAATCGAATCTAGGAGTGTCCAAAAAGCCCGCCGGCCCGGAGCCCGGTCGGGCCGCGGCCTGAAAACCCGGGCCAAGTCCGGGCTCCGGGCCCAGGTTGGCTTTTTGGCGCCCGGCCCTGCCCGGAATGGTGAATTTTTTTATATTTTTATATTTTTATATGTATTATATATGTATAATGTATGAATATATAAATATATATAATATGTATAATATATGTATATATAATATATTTTTATGTATGTATAATATATGTATATATAATGTATTTCTATAAATGTATAATATGTCATATGTGTGTATATGTATACTCTCTCTTAGTATATAAGTATATATAAGTATATTTTTTCTTATATAAGTATATATATGTATAAGTATATATAAGTATACTTTCTCTTATATAAATATATACAAGAATACTCTCTCTTATATATGTATAATGTATGTATGTATGTATATACTCTCTCTCTTAGTATATATGTATATATAAGTATACTCTCTCTTATATATGTATACTCTCTCTTATATAAGTATATATAAGTATACACTCTCTTATATATGTATAATATATGTGTGTGTATATATATACTAATATACTCTCTCTCTTAGTATATATAAGTATACTCTCTCTTATATATGTATACTCCCTCTTATATAAGTATACTCTCTCATATATATGTATAATATGTGTGTGTGTATACTCTCTCTCTTAGTATATAAATATATATAAGTATAGTATATTACAACGGTCACTTCTTCCCCATTGGCCCAACGGGCAACGACTACTTATGTGATTCTCTCTCTCTCTCTTAAGTTATAACTTATAAATATATACAATATATTTACATATAATATATGTATATATAATATATAGTTACATAATAATTTGTAAGTATATACTAATACATAATTATATAAAATATAATAATATTAAAGTAATTTTTATCATTTTTTTATCAAAAGAAAAGAAAAGAAAAGAAATTTAAAAAAACCTAGTTGGGATGTACTTATCTATTGTGATGCGATGAATTCCAAAATAAATTTATACTTGTAATTTGTAAATGATTTATTAATTATTAATAAAGAATTTATTTTTATAATTTTTTATTTATAATTTATGTTATTTTAAGTGATTAATAAAATTATTATTTATTATTATTTTTTGTATAATTTAAATAAAATTAAAAAAATTGATAAAAAAATTAAAAAAAAGAGAAACACCGGGTTTGAGCCGTAATGGGCCCATTACTTGTTTTGCCCGGCCCGGATGGACAGGCCTAATCGAATCAAAGGGGCCCATTACTTGTTTCATTGCCACCCCAACTATAGTGAGGACCCCAACTATATTGGGGTGGAAATGAAACAAGTAATGGGCCCCCTCTGATTTGCAATCGTGCGAGTCTTTTTTCGATTGGTCGAAGAGTTGGCCGAAAAAAGAGAATCGCAAGTAATTAATAAGATTAAACATTTTATCTTTGGACACGCCTGCAACTGAGATCTATCGGTTGAGAGGGTTTGAGCCGTAGGAAGTTTCTGAGTCTACATAACACACTTGTCTGATACAGCGATCTATCGATTTCGTCTCTTCGTTTGTGTATTTGTAATCTCTTGTTTGATACGGTGAATTATTTGTAGTTATAATGCATCATCTGTTTGTCGCCCAGAGACGTGTGTCTAGCTCTGAACTACATAAAAATTCCATGTCTATGTTGTACTCGTGATCTTTTCTATAACTCGCCTTTGATTTTGCTCATATTTTGATCTTGAATTTCACGGCGTGCTCACCGTGTTTTCTGCCGACTCTTTTTTTTTTTGCCCCTAGAAAAAGGATGAGGGGTTTAAGGGTCCATTTGATTCTTTGTTTTTGGGTGGGAAAGAGCCCGAAAGCTGCCACAGATGGGACATCTGTGACAGCTTTCGAGCTCCTCCGAAACCAACCAAACGGACCCTAAATAAAACCCCCAGACATGTTGATTACATGTAACAACTAATTAACCCCCCAATACAAAGGGGGTCAGCATCAGAGTATCATCTCACCACATGTATAGTCAGCAGGCTCACTACAACAAACAAAGAAAACATGAGAAGCAAAAACATAATAAACATGTGAAAAAGGGACTATATACATCAAGATTTCTATTTTTTCCCCTCCTCTCTCCCCATCTATCTTTTCTTCAAGCATCTCCAGCACGAGTACTCTCTCCTCCAACGACTTCCACCTCTTCAGTATTGTTCCCAACACCAGCTCCATCATCAACCGAAGGTCTTCTTTTGCGCTTCCCGTAAGTAAAAATGACGGTATTTTTTGCAATTTAACAACACAAAGCTCAAATTGCAAAAATAAAAAAAATAAAGCCTCGAACAAAAAGCCGAAGCTAACTGTGAGGATACACAAGGGCCAAGAAGAAAAATAAAAAAAAAAGGTACGCGGAGCTAGACAGCATGTATCAAACCAATTGTTACCCTTTCCTCTCAACATAATTAACATTATAACTCAAATGAATTTTATTAATTCTTAAAATCATGAATAATAGCAGAGACAGTCTATTTTGAAATTTCCTCGTTGAAACCCTTTTGTCTCACTGCTATTCTCGTCAATAGCAGAGACAGTCTATTTTGAAATTTCCTCGTTGAAATAGATGAGAGGAGTGGGCTAATCTTGTATTGGGCTCTAACCAACTTTGGGCCGTGCCTTTAAAGGGAACCCAATTAGCTTGCTTCGTTGACATGGGAAAACCAAAATCCCTCGTTAAAGTGAAAACATCCAAGCAAGTATGCTACCTTCAAAGTATCGTTCCACTTTAACATGCATAGTTCGCACCTCACTTTCTTGCTGGACATTAGATCTCCAATTGAACAATTCAGAGAGCTATAGCTCGAAATTGAGAGTTAAAGTTGACCCGAATTTGATTAAAAGTGGTTAGTTAACATTTGTATGTAAACAGGTATGAAGAACAATTTGTTTAACTTTACTACTGACAAGAATAGGTAAGCGTTAACCTATAGGGTTGGCACGGCGGTGTAAGACATCATTGCGTTCCTGCTAGGGGACAATTCATAGCAGGCTAGTCCCGCGTTCAAATCGCCTTGTAGGTAAAAAAAACTCTTAGGCTAGCGCTAGCCACGAAGCGCGAGTAAGGATTAGTCACATCCATAATAAGGTGTGGGAATACCTCGTGAGAGACCCAAAAAAAAAAAGGATTAGATAAGGGTTAAGAGATTTGAACTCATCGGCTAGGTTTGATCCAGAAAAAATTAGATTGTTTTACTAAACGTAAGATCATACTCCCTTTAAAAGTACGAGCTCGGTAAAATCTTTCTATGGTCAATATTAGCCTTAGCTATTTTTAGATATAACATGGTTATCCTAATCTATTTTAGTTATCCTCTCTTTTTTGAATTGATAACCAAATGATTTATTCTATTCATAATGAGACTTAACATGTTATTGGATAAAATAGATATGTTTCATATAATTCAAATTTTTTACTTATTTCAGTTCGTACAGAAATTTAAAAAACATATGCTAGCCAGAACTTACAAGTTTTTGGACTTTGTAAAAAATATTCTCCAAGTATTTTAAATTACAAAAATACCCCTACAAATTCAAAATTTTATTAAAGCATCTTGAAAATTATAAATTTTACTTATCTCAATTCAGTGAGAAATCTAAAAAATATATACTAATTAGAAACTAAATTTTTTTTAACTTTGGAGAAATATCTTGCAAGTTTTAAAAGTTACAAAAACACCCCTAAAATTTTAAAATTTATAAAAAATACCTTGAAAATTTCAAACCTATAAACATACTAAAAACCTACAAATAACACAAGCAAGCCCCAAAATTTTATGGAATTTTCAATACACACTGAACTTTTTACAAATTACAAAGTAAAACCCTCAATATTGTAACAATTATAAAAATGCTGATAATTTCTGAACTAACAGTACATTAAAAATATAAGAATTATAAATATCCCCTATATAATTGATAATTTATATAAAATATCACCCTTAAAGTTTAAAAAATTACAAACAAACATTTAAAATTTAAACATTATAAAAAACACCCTAAAATTTTAAATTTTATTAGTAAATTGAAAGCATAGAAATTATAAATAGTCTATAAAAAATTTACAATATGTAAAAAAGACCTATAAGTTTAAAAAATTATAAAAAATCCTTAAAATTCATAATTTATAAAAAACACAATGAGAATTTCTAACCATAGACACTAAAATGAATATGCAAAATTACTAACAACCCCTAGAAAATTAAAATTTTGTAAAAAATATCATATACCTTTTAAAAATATAGGTTTAGAAAAAACTTTTTATGATAAATATTACCTATAACTTTTTGAAAAGAACATAAATAATTGAAAATCTATTAAATTTAAAATTTATAAAAAAAACACCATTAAAGTATACTACATTACAAATTACCCTACTAAAGTATAAAAAAATTTAATGATTTTTTTATAATTCCTTAAATTCAATATAATGTTTAATAGTTTTGTGTATTTATAAATTACAAATTTTAGGATGTTTTTTATATTTTTTTAAAATTTTTTGTGGGTGTTTATTTTATAGTTTTCTAAATTTTCATTGTGTTTTAAGTGTAATGCACATATACATCAATTAATGATGATATTGAAGAATAAGTTGTTCTTAAGATTATTAAATCATAGTTAAGTGTGCACATCACTATTCCTAGGTAGTATAACTTATATTTATATAAATTTTTAGACAATCTATATAGTGGTTAAAAAGATTTTGACTTTAATATACTATTTTTTACAAATTATATTTAATGTGAACCCACCATATAATTTTGACTGTGGTCATCATAATTTTAATACGTTTGATTGATTAACTGTATACATATATAGAATATAGATTATTTTACTTTTTCACATGAGCTAATATTTAGTGCTTAATAATTTAAATTATTACTTTTAAATTTAATATAAAGAGGAGCTCTAATAACATTTATTTATTTACCTACAGCATAATACAATCTCAATTCCTATTTTTTTGCTGGAGATTTATTCCATAGTTACGCGTATCAAATTAGTAACTAAAATAATAATTATTTATGCTTAAATTAGGATGATTGTAGTTGGTCACTTACTATGAAATATTTATAAAAATATATACCTTACTTTTTATAGCAATCTGCACTGCTCATGTATATTTTATAAATTAGTTCTTAATTTGATATATTAAATTATTTTTTCTTTGTAGAAATTTCTTCCTTGACTTTTAGACCGTGTAATCACTATATCACCATTCTACTATAGAAAGGACCTCACTCTAAATAGGCTTCAAGCCAATGTTTGAGTTGCACTAAAGTATATACTATTACTACTATGTGTATATATTTTTAAGAAAATCATATCAATACTTTTTAAATAGAAAAGAATATTTTAACCTCTGATATTATAAAAACTAAATATAGCAAATTGAATGATTTGCAAAAGAGAACTTACATCAGAAAAGTGTGAATAATAAGATAAAGAGGAAAGGTAATGCCATTGCTAATAGTACTACAAATAGCAAGCTACAATGTAAAGTTAACCTATTTTATGGAGCACAACTACTAGCTATAAGTATCGATGTTTCCATATATATACTTTGTAATTTATTAAAAAGGGTCATATAATTTTATATAATAAAATTAATTTAATATTAAATAGTAATATCATTGTAATAATATCATTATTAGAAAAATTCTTCATGAATCGATATGTTCTTTATGATATATAAGATATGCACTCCAAATTCTTGTGTCTTTTATATAGTCAAAAAGTTTGAATATGAGCTTTTAACATGTTGCTCTCACAATAGCAAAATCTACTTAGGAGATATGGATATTCCAGATGAGTTATGTATCCTATACACAATATAATTATCCTAGGCAAGTGAGTTATAATAGCATTTTTTATTCACATCGTTTGGGGTAAGATTCGATAAGGACCTTACATCAAAGATTTTTTTATTTAGAGCATATGGAGAAATATATCATAATCTCCATGTTCTATTTTCGTAAGAAAATAATTCTTCACACTTTCAGTTTTATTTCTGTGATACAGAGAATGAGCTATAAAATTGAATGAGAATATTAGATAATATAAATATGAGTGAAACATCAATTAAAAGTTTACGTGAATATGAGTCAAACCACGACTAAAAGTTTAACGGACGTATTGCAAGTAAATTCATATACAAAATTCCTTTGCGAATTGAATAATCACCCATCTTTTGAAGACTTCAAGATACTAATAAATAGAGATGTTGTACTAGATTAATATGTTTATAACTCATAAATAGTAGATCACATCACATGGTAACTGTCTGGGTTGAAATGAAACAATGATAATATTTTATTTGAGAGAGAATTTATTGAGTTGATGATCAATATCACAAAAAACTTTGTTTTCTTTTTTTATTTTTACTCTATTTTTATCGATTTAAATAATCATGATATTCAACTACATGCATTACACGTTCATCTCAACTAGTCATACTCCCTTTAAAAGTGCGAGTTCGGAAAATCTTTCCATGATCAATATTACCCTTGACTATTTGAATATTTTATTTAAATTTTAATTTATTATAATCATAATTATATCATATCCTAATCCTATGTGAACTACTTATAGGTTAATAATTTAAAATTAATAAGCTAGAATATATGAAGATTACAATAAAACCTAAAAAGTTTTAAAAAATGCACAAAACACCCTTAAAAGTATAAAACAACACAAAACATGCAGATGTTTCAAAACTTGAAACAACAAACATGAAATTCTTAATATTTTAAAAACTATACAAACACCCTCAAAAGTTCAAATAATAAAAAAACACTATGAAATTCTGAAATTTCAAAACTTGCGAACAACAAAGACGAATTCAAGGAATTACTATCACACACTAAAAAACTAAAATTTATAAGAAATTACCTCAAAGTTATAAAAATTCTGAAAAATTCCTTCGAAAATTAAAAAACACAGAAAACCCTAAAATTTAATAACTTATAACCAATACATATTAAATCTCAAAATTATTAGCAGACCACTAAAAATTTAAATTTTATAACAAACAATCTAAAGTTTTAACAATTACAAAAAATACCCTCAAAATTTAGAGTTGTAAGAAATATTCTGACATTGAAAAACATACTACCAACACATGAAACATAAAAATTACAAGCACCCAACTTAAAATTTTTAAAAAACACTTTCAAAGTTTTAAAATTTACAAAACACACCCTTAAAAATTCAAACTCATGAAAAAGCGACTAAAATTTCAAAACATAGCAAAAAAAGAGAGTAGTTTTTTGATATTCTCTCATTAAGATATGTAAATTTAACTTTTATTTTAAGGTTTTACTATCCTTTTTTGGCATCTAAAAGTAATCTAATTTTATCAAAAATATAAAGGTAGAGAATAATTGATAATGTCCCAATAAAAAATAAAACAGAAGGAATGAAAGGCACTATTTTCTGAATATTTTATAGAATACGATTTTTTCGGAGTAAATTAGGAATTTTTGGAAGGGATTTTCATAAACGTTTTTTAGTATTTTTATATGATTATGTGGATGTTTTTATTATATAAAAGTGTACTAGATTTAGTATTAATCTTTATTTTATATATTTTTTTAAAGTCTATCAAAGATTAGGAACAAACTCCATATTATCTTTTGTTATTTTAGCCCACTTTTAACCAATCATCTTGTCTTATGGGATTTAATTATTCATTTTCTTTTTAGAATGCTTTTTTTGAAGTGTTTTTTACTTTTACAATGTTATATTTTTTCAGGTCAAGCTTGGTTTCATGTTGGTCTTAATGACATGATAATTCAAATTGATTTTGGATTATATTTATCTATTGTCAATTTAATTATCAATATAAAAATTTAAATTAGGTGTAATTTATTTAAATGAATATTAAAGAAAATGAATAATCACAATGCTAAAGTTTAGAGATATAAGTAAGCAAAAACCATCAAAGTGGAACCGAGGAACAAGTTTCAGTAAGGAAATAGACCAAATGTACTTAATCATGATATTTGACCACGTGCATTGCACGCGCATAAAACTTAATATAAGTAATAAATGGCAAAGTAAATTATACAACTGTAAAACATAATTATCTTTAATGCTTGAAGCGTGTTAAAGTGCATTAAAACTTAACCATTATTAGACACAATCAGCCATGGGCTAATTGTTTTGATGCAATTGGTGAGGATTTTTGTGACCCTGCATTAGGATCACAAGCAGTCATGTGCAACCAAAAAATTTGGTTGGATCATAACTTTCATACAAATCGATCCCCTTTAGTATTCGCTATAGACTGACAATATTTTAATTCTGAAATTGTCAAAATTTCTTACATACATCAAAATCCTTGGAGATACATGCAATACCCGAATCAAACCGCACCGAATTCAAATTCTTAACTCAAGGTTGAGTATGGCATTGTCTATACAGATTAGTCTTGTAGGGGCATCTAGTTGGACCACAAATAATGTGTTTTGTCAGAGAGTGTTGAAACTATAAAATGTAGGTCATGGAGCCAGCCCACTTAGTAGGTCATGGAGCCCAATCAACTACTGTTAGCGAATATAATTGGGTGATGTCACCTTCTCCGTCATTACACATAAAATTATTATATACTAGCAACGGGCCAATCTATTTTGCCCGTTTTTATAGTTCACCCACTTTTGCATTGCCTCTTCTTACCGTCATATTTACGTTAAAGAAATGATGTGTATGAGACGACGATTTATTTTGTTAAATGAGTTACTAAGAGATGTCGATGTCCACACATTAAGCAATGTAAGTCTCATCATATGCACTTATAGGGAGTTTTTTTTGTTGGAAATAAGCATGGGTTCTAAAATGAAACACTAACCAATACCAACATTATTACTAAGAAATCAATGGCCATTAAATAACTACATCCTATCCGAATTTTAAAGCTGATAATGTAATATCGTGAAAGGTAAATAAAAAACCTTGGGAAAAATGTGTCGAGGTCCCAAAAGCAGAAACTTCATGTGACAAGGCCCCTCATAGTTTTTCCCATGTGGATCAGCCCCTTGAAGTGTGACACTTTGTACTGCAGCCTCTTTTTATCAATTATCACATGCCAGCTAAGCTAAAATTCCCAAACTATCATTATCCTCTCTCCTCAATCTTTCTGACCCAACAATCATATCATCTCTCTCTCTCATCTCCTCTCTCTCTCTCTCTCTCTCTCTCTCTCTCTCTCTCTCTCTCTCTCTCTCATCTCCTCTCTATCTCTCTCTCTCTCTCACTCTCTCTAAAACTAAGAGCTTTCTCAAGCTCGTCGTCCTGGCCGAGACGCACAGAGCATTAATTTATTAGCTAGAAGAAGAAAAGAAAAAAAGAAAAAAAAAGAAAAAAGAAAGGTAAGGAGAAGTAAAGAAGAAGGGGAATGAAGAGAAATGCCGTAATTAAGAAAGAACGAAAATGTGTATTAATGTATCTCTATGAATGAAATTGCCACGGTGCCGCCGAGCGATATTCGAAACAATATAACGAGTGGTAGAAAATGATCCCAAATAAAAGGAAGATACCGTGTGATAGACAATATAAAGGGCTACACACCGACGCAGACGGTAGTAAAAACGAAGACCGGAGGTGGCCGTAAAACATACGCGAAGTTGGCACGGCGCTGCTGTTTTCTGCTCTCTGCTGCCGTCGAGCGATGTTTCGGATGTTACCAAGAGAGATAGAGAATGAGTTAGAGCGTGATATAAATTGGAGGTGATAGGCAACATGTAGGGCTACTCACTAAAGAAGAAATCGGCAGAAACGGAGATTGGAGGTGATCAGAAAGTGCGTGCGAAGTCGGCACAAAACTATAATTTTCTACAGTGTAATTTCTCGCCGTTCGGGTTTGTTCTTCGCTGTTCGGAGATTTTCGCCGCTGTCCGGGCTTAACGGAGGTGGGAGGAGGTTGCCGGGGTCGTCGAGGTGTCTCGGTGGGCTCCGTCGGAGGTAGGAGGAGCTTTTTTCCGTTTCCAAGAGCCTAGAACTAAGATAAATTAGAGCTAGAACTAGCTAGAACTAGCAAGATAGAAGCTAGAACTGGGAGTATACAAGTTAGAACTAGGAGAGTAGAAGCTAGAACTAACGTAGAAGAAAGAACTAGCAAGTGTGTAAAAAACCCTTGTTGGGTTTAGAACTAGCAAGATAGAAGCTAGAACTGAGGGTATACAAGCTAGAACTAGGGGAATAGAAACTAGAACTAACGTAG